>CAHIKZ030004994.1:0-14247 GCA_903632075.3 Acanthosepion pharaonis | reverse complement strand
CCCCCAAAAAATGTTTCACATCAAAAGGGGAATTTAAATAGAAGAAGGGTGTATTATTTTGGGTGCCTAAAGAAATTAAGCTAGGTAGAGAAAAACCTTCATAAATAAGTGGGGACTTATTAATAGCTCAATCCATTGAAAAGAGAATGTCGGGCTGTCGAATTTTGTATAGTCGTTCGGAGGTTGATATGTCGACATAGTATTGGGAGCATCCATTTTTACATGGAAGTAGCTGCCAAATCATTGTAGTTTGTGGAAAACTTTCAGAAGTTGTTACTACTTTGTAAAATTATAATTGAAGCGTGTGAGTTGAAGGTTAACTGCAATGCTGGCCTCATCTTTCATTGACTACTCATTCACGAACTGAATCGTTATGGATAATGATTAAATTAGCTGATATTTTTCCTTTTATATGTCCTAACTTGGTTCAGTAAGCTGCTTTTCAAAATTGGCCGAAGCAATTCATGAGAAATCTGAACATAATTCTCAAGTCTCAGAACAGCCAATAACACAACTTTCTCAGCACTCGTTGACCATCTGCCCCTTCCTTTCTTGAAATATACATTTTAGCATCCCGATACCACTTTCTTATCAATGTTGAATTTTGTACAAATCTGTGCAAAAAGTGGATCAAAGAGCTTACCCAGCTTCATACAGATTTTCAGGAAATATCAGCTTCTAATTGGTCAATAAACACACACGTGGGCGTTGCAATCCACCCACGTACAAATATTTTTCCAGTGACCAAGTCAAGATTTCCCACCATGTTCCTGGGAGCCTATCACGTGATTACATTAATTATAAATAGCAGACACAATGGTGTTCATTCTCTTTTCCTGCGAAAATGTAACTTTAAAGGATTTGCGTCTTGACCATGTGCGGTCAGACGCCTATGAAAGCATATTCACGCATGCACGTACGTACGAAATTTTTCAAACTACATTACAAAGATACAAAACATTTCCAAACAAACAACAAGAACTTTTCTCTTTGAAATACTTTTCTAAAACTAAAAGTTTATTCAGCATTTCTCAGCTTTATAATTTATTCAGATAAAAAATATTTCAATTTCATCAGTAAAACTTTAATTCAGTCAAAGGGACATAACACCAACAAAATAGTAACCTCTACGCATGTACATCATTAACAAAAAATAAATATAAATGTTGTTGTTATAAAACCGTTTTTATTCCTTCTCGTTTCATATTTTATGGTATTTTACTTTAAATATAAATTGTGAGGTCATGTTAATAAACAGACATCTACAAATTGTCATAAATATTAACATACCACTACAGCATCACCGTTTGGATTTAGAGCCTTATGTATATTCATCTTACGCGTTCTTGTATCCATAACATCTATTATCTGCATAAATCCAATCTAAGAATGTTGCAGAATAGTGTAGGAGAGAGATTGCCCAAGTATTAATTCCTCGAATGATATTTCTACTATTTAGTTTTGTTTCAAGAATTTTCCTTACACATCTGAAATACTCCCCAACAATTTTTTTTCATTATGCCTCACCTGGTACCAAGATGCATATTGTTCTTTCCATCTTTCAAAGACCTCACGACTTCTCTATCCAGTAATTCTATTCCCTTGAACTCAACTATTTTTCCTGTTGATACTTATCGTGACACATTTGTCAATGCCAAATTCCACACGATATCCTCAATAAACACTGTCTGAATAAAAAATTCTAAAACTTTTTCACTCCTGGAATATTTCAAATTGTCCATGAATACTAGGTTGTTTTCTGCTCATTACTAGGAAATTCATAGTCACCTTCTGCACCCCGTAGAAGCTGTGTCAATGGTAGACACATAACAAATATAAAAGGCGGAAATGAGTCCCCTTGAAATTTTTTCATGTCTACTTGTTTCAGTAACTCATCGCCACATATCAGTTTCCCTCTTCATAATCGCATACTGCCTTCCAATAATGACTTAATTTGAAATGCCCAGAATATCAAGGTACTTTAGAATCCAGGAAAGTGGCACTTTCTTTGTAGTCTATCTATGCTATGGATAAATTTTTCTTTCGTATTTTACTTCATGAAATATCATCTTATCTATGAATGCGATTGGTACCTCTTGAGTTATTCCTGCACCTTTTTTGCGCTTCAGGAAGTAATTTCCAGATGAACGTAAATCTCCTCTTCGAACTTATGGTAGGCATGTTATTGGTCGGTAGTTACTTGCTCGCCTTCCTTTGGTCTTATCTTTCTGCATTAGTACCGTCCAACCAAGAGTCATCCACTCTGAACACTGCCATTATTCATACAATTTCTTCCTTAGATTTTCATACATGCTTTAGAATCTCTTTTAAGCCAATATTCCTGTACATTTAGGACCAGGGTCTTTCTATTTTGAAATCATCTTTTCGTTCATGATAACAGTTTTCCTGTTTCTAATTTAAATTCATTGCCATTTATAGCCATTCTAATACTGAAATTAAATAAAAATGTCTGTCTTTTTTGATAAAATATTCGTAAGTTCTGAAAAGTGGAGTTTTAATGAATGTTTTTAGTTTTTTGATAATACATTTCTTCGAAGCAAAAAAATTTTTTTAAAAATCCGCACTTCATTAATATTTTAATTGACAAGTGAAACCAGTAAAAAATTATAAACACTTTAAAAAATTTTTTCAACGCGTTTTTGGTTTGAAAAAAATAAACGTTTATACTTTTTCATTATTTAATAAAAGGAAAAAAAATCAATGACGTTTATTTTTTATAGATTTGAATAAAACATTCTTTTTCATAAATATGTTAGATGGACCAAAAAATATCAATAGTGTCAAACTATTATTCAGATATCCAATTAATGACTTAAAATTTCACAGAAAAAAATCACTTATTAGCCAAATCCTCCCAATTTGTCCTTTTATAAATGAATCAATCTTATGGCTTAGATGTCTTCTATTTGTGTCTTTTGAAATAAATTGTTTTAATTATTTCTTCAATGGGGAATCTTTATTCTTGTAAAAGAATCTTTTCATTGCATTGTTTGTTCATCTAGTCAAATTTAACATTTTTTCGAAGTAGGCTTTTCCGAATTACAAAACACATCCATTCCTATTCTAAAATGCAATGATTTGAATTTAAGTGAAACTTAGAGTCATTTTTTATAAGAAAACAAAAATAAAAATAGGCCTTTTTAACGTGGGGTTCCATAAAGACAAAGAGAATGGGGGAATGTGTTTTTCATACATAATCTTTTTTTAAAGGGTTTTAATTACTATATCAGTTTTCTAATCTACAGGTCAAGAAAATGCAAATGATTTGGACCCTTTTTAATTGATTCCTAGAGTTGGTTTTAATTTTTTACAAAAGAGAACAAGGTTACTCTTTTTTTAAATTTTGGTACGTTTAAAAACAGGATTTCAGTTTTTTGAAAACTTTCATTTTTTGAAATCTACAAAACATTTTATTTTTTTGACTCAGCCATAAATTTTGCACATTTCAAAGGGTAAGAAACGCGTTAGTATTATTATCAATCAGCGTGTTGGGGACATCAGAGAACCAACCTCTTTAGTGGATGAACTATTAAAAATAAAAAAGGATTTTTATGTGAGATATATTACCTCTTCTCTTGCATTAATTTAAAAAAAACTCTTCAACAAAAGAAAATTATAATTTAAAAATAATGCAAATGAAATTCGCAATTCTGCATACAAAACATTTTACAAGGGTCCCCCCATTGTGTTGAGAGTTGTTCGTAGTAATCACCGGACCTGTGTCGATTTTTATAGTTGATGAATTTATAAATTAAATAAAATAACAAAAAGCAAGAAAATTGTACACACATTTTGTGTTTTTGAATTGATCATTATTATTTTTTAGAATAGAAAATTTTCGAAACATTCGAACTTTTCTGTTGCAGACCCGGCAGCGTGCAGTGCTGGTTTATTACTAAGTGGCCTTGTGCCAGACACCACACTAAACTACCGAGTCCACAAACAATGTATAAAAAAAAAAATAAGCGTGAATGAACAGTGAGAGGAAAGGGGTCAATCAACAAGTGCATAAATTAATGAACATCAAAGAGATAGCCGGAATAAAATGACAAAGACGTCTGTTTGTAAAACATGAGTAACTTTTTATTAGATGGAAAAACAAGTAGATTATCTCGAGGTACGAGATTAGAGAAGATGTTCCGCGCCAAAATAGGAATGCAAGATGGCTAAGGCGGGAAAAAGAGTTTTATAAGGTTCTGGAAAAGGATGTGCTCAGATAGATAAAAGGAGTACTCACTGTGGATTTTTTTTTGGCGTTGAGAGTGTATGTGGTTTTTTTGTTTTTTAATCAGGTTCATAGTTAGAAAGAATGTTCGGTCGTCTCAGAGTTTTTTGGTGAGGCATTGAATTGGCTGCTGAAAATTTTAACGGATTGCTGTGGGCATCTAGCCAAAGAAACGAAGAATGTTTGAAGTTGGTTTCATGGTCTTGTGGAGTTACTTTACGGCGAGTCCAGGGGACGAAAAATATTTGTTCGTCAGTAAGAATATCCCTGTCTGTATTTACTGGTTCACTGACGAGGGGTAAATGTAAGTCACCTGTTGAATACGAAATTTTGCCCACGACTGTGTCGTGTGTCTCGAACATTTTCTAGCAGAAAACGGAGAAGGTCTGACCTGCGGATAGCAAGTTGTTCGTCAGTAGGATATCCCTGTCTGTATTTACTGGTTGACTGACGAGGGATAAAAATAAGCCACTTGTTGAATACGAAGTTTTGCTCACGATAGTGTCGTGTGTCTCGAACGTCTTCTGGTCGAAAACGGAGAAGGTCTGACCTGCTGCCAGCTTCAAGACGAGAAGAAGTCTTGGTAAAGTGTGAAGTCGACATTGTTGAGATAAGATATTCCGGCCCGCATATGGGTTCAGGGCACGGAATAAATGAGTTGCCCGTCTAGTTAGGTCGAAAGTCGGGAGGCAACTGGTTGACCTGCGGATGCCGTCAAGACGAGAAGAAGTCTTGGTAAAGTGTGAGGTCGCTATGGTTGAAATAAGATATTCCGGCCCGCATATGGGTTAAGGGCACGGAATAAATGAGTTGCTTATCTAGTTAGGTCGAAAGTCGGAAGGCAACTGGCTTGCAAACGCTGGCCGTTTGAGACGCCGCGAAACGCGCGGGAAAAAATTCAAAATCTGTTAGTCTGAGTTCATCAGTAGGAGCTAGCGAAGGTTACTGCTATGTCTAGCTGTGAGAGGAAGGAAAGGGTGCAAACCGCGCGCACACACGCACGAGTGTGAAAGGAAGGGAGGAAACTCGCGCGCGCGTAAAATATAGATGGAATTAATGTGTTAATTCCATACATGAGATAAAAATCTGTTCTTTATTTGGATATAACAAAAATTTATAAGGCAACATACATGGCCCACATGTATTTGAATGAACAGCAAATGAATTGCACATAAATCATAATAGTTCAAAATAAACATTTATTATTGATCATTCTAACTTTTCATGTTTTGTCCCCAGGCTTGACACCTCTTGTCCTTGACAATCTTTGGTATATCTGGCTGAAATTTCTGTGTAGTTCCGACTTTTATAAGAGATGATAAGTGATGATCAGTCAACCTGGTTCTCTGAGAAGTTTTTGTTGATTTCATAAAGGAAAATAACTGCTCACACAAATAGGTGGAACCAAACATTGCTAAGATTCGTGTTGCAAACTTTCTAAGATTTGTAAAACTTTCTGGAAGGTATGAAAAGAAATCAGGTATTTCCACCTCAAAATACTTTGCTCTAAGTAAAGAATCTGACTGCATTTCTAAAAGTTCCATTTAAATGTTTACCTCTGCCTTAGTAACATCAAAAGTAAACGGCGCAGAGAATAATGCAAACGGATCTTCAAAAGATGAAAAATCACGAAATCTTTTTTGAAACTCCGTTGACAACAATTCCAGCTGACTTTTATACTTAGCAAAAACTTAGTACAGACTTAGTATTAGTACTGTTTTTAGCTCTTTTGCACATAGGAAAATGAACTAAATTTTTATTTAAGACTTATGACTTCCATAACCTTAACTTTGTAATGAAGCATTTAATGTCATCATACAAGTTAGTGATGAACTTGTTTTTACCTTGTAATTTCAAATTGAGATCGTTTAATTGTGCTGTGATGTCCACAGAAAAAGCTAGATCCTGGAGCCAACATTCATCTTTTATTTCATCGGTTGTTCGACCTTTCATCTCCAAAAATATGATTATTTCTTGCCTTAATAAATAAACTCTTTTCAATACTTTGTGACATGACGACCAACGTACATTTGTGTAAAATGGAACATCAGTAAAGTGATTACCCATATCCTCCAACAACTGATTGAATTGACGGTGATTGAGAGAACGGCCTCTGATATAGTTATGCTTGAGACCAAATAAAGCACATGATCCAATTTTAAAATTTTTGAGCACAGATTTTTTTTGATGAATAATACAGTGAAAATGTGTAACTGACAAATCTGGATGTAAGTTCTTTATTTTGAATTAATCAAACTATTTTTAAGAAGAAAATAATTTAATTCTTGGACTAGCAATGAATTCCCATCCGTCACCTTAATCTTAACTACAGTGGATTTCCTTTCCCACTTCCTTGTATAGTTACACATTTAAGCCAACTATTTTCTGAGGTGTCACATGCTTAAGTAACTTGTTAGCATTTCCTAACTTGTATTGTTTTAAACCTCATCCCTATTGTTCTAAGATATATTGTATTATATGTAAAATAAAATCCGCATTTCGTTACTAGATTTAATCTCTTTTTCTTCAACCTTAATTTCTACGAATCTGGTTCTTCTTATTTTGTGTTGCGCCAGCCGTAACAATATATATATATATATATATATATATATATATATATATATATATATATATATATATATGTGGGGGGGCATTATATGTATATAGATCATGATAATTTTTTGGGATTAGATGATGATGACAATATAAATTTGATTTGTTTTCAATGTATTTCACTGGCTGTAACTTTGTATTCCCTCTACCAACTCTCATCATTGCACTGATATATATATATATATATATTTTACCCTACTTCGTCATCTCTTCAAGGATTTTTCTAGGTCAAAACTTTTATTCATTTCCTCTTGTAATTTTTAATAAATTACCTGGATGATTTAAACCATTTTATAACTCCGATCTGATGAGGCAGTTGTCTGTCAGAAATAAATTATTACCAAACTCTTTATTGATGTACAGAGATTTTCCTTTGATGGTTCGCTTGAACTAAAATTTTGAAGGAAACACATTTATTACAAAGTAAAGATATGAAAATGGTTGAAATACAAAATATGCAAAAACATTTCCTTTTGTGCATCTATTAAGACAGGATAACATATTTCTGATGTTTCTAAAAAGGATTACCATAAAAAATTAGAATTTGTTCTTTCTTGTCCAGCCGCCGGAGAAATTTCTCTGCAGCTGACTGAAAACTGGTACCTTCTCACTTGTCTCTTTCTTGATGCCAATTTGCCTTGTTCTCTTGCTATCAAAATGTTTTCTCACTCAGTCCACAGACATAAGATTCATTTATTTGGAAAAAGAGGCTCACAGAGTGAGAGTGTGAGTTCAATACCTGGTTAAAGCAGTGGAGAACTTTCAGAGGGAAATTAACATGAGATAACAGATAACTGACATGCATTAAACATGGCACGTGGAACTAGAAGTCTACCCCAGCGAGCGAAATAAGGGGTTCAGTTCGACATTCCAACTACCTGAAGAAGGCCGGAGTGTACAACGGCCGAAACGTTGTAATAAATATGGCAACAAAGATGAGGACAAAAGCCCGAATAATGTAAATCATAATACTTCATCTCAAAAATATAGACAGAAATATAGACTGGGTCATGGTGCCAACTTTTTGCTGGGACATGCTTTTCCCATGGCCCCACAGGAACAACAATAAGGGCGATGTCCCTCGATGACAACTGGCATGATTCTCTGTGGACATATTAAAGTGTTGGGGGATCTCTCCAAAACTCGTGTTAAGGTTACGTAGAGGACAAAGTCCCCAGTGGCAATCCTCGCCTTGCTTACTGATGCTGAGAGCTCATCTACTTCACCGTACTGTGTAAAATAGGCACCCAGCCACTAATATCAACTGGAAGACCATGAACGATTATTTTGGTTCCCATATTGTATTCATTTCTATGCTTTTTCTCAGTCTGTTATTTCAACCTCATCTCACAGGGGTAATGGTCTCCCTTTTCCCTCCATATGTAATCAGCTATGCCTAATTTTTCTATTTTCACTCTTGTTACAGCTTTACAATGTTCTTGCAGTCTTATTTTAAGGAGGTGCCTTTTTCTCAATCTTTTTTTACTACAGCTGCACAGGATGGCGTACATACAGTCCTTAATCATGTTCTCTTCTTTGTGAGGAGGTCTTAATTAGAAGAGGTGTCTGTGAAGTGACAAACCTCTTTTGAATTTCATCATGATGTTATATGAACCAAAGATCTTTTGTATTTTTTCTGATAATCACTTCACATAGGGTAAGAAGCAGATCAAAGCTATTTTCTGAGTGTTGTTATCCCCTTGCACCCTTCTATCTCATTTTGTCAGAGCTGCTGTAATGTACCCAAGTTAGTTGTTACGTTATAGGGTATTGTTCAATGTTTGAACATTTCTTGTTCGTATGTTTCTGAATCGGCAATTATGAGTTTTGCTTGATGTTGTAGGCAGCAGACGATGCCTTCTTTACACTGTATGGGTGGTGGGAGTGAATGTTGGCTTGCAGTATACAGATGTCTTGAATCCATGCTCTGTTTGAGATAATGGTACATCCAGAAATGCGAGTTTGCTTTCTCTCTCTAAAAGAAACTGGAAAATCTTGTGGAAAAAGTGAAAAAAATAATCGCAGATGTCCACAGTGTTCCTTTCTCATCATTAAGTAAAAAAAGAACAAACGTATTTAAAAGCAAGAAATGCAGTGATACCCTGCCCAGAGCAATGAAAGAAAAGTTGAAATATGCTAGGTACCCTGAAAAGTTATAGATTTTAACAACTGCACCCAAATCTTGATCAAAAGAAAAAAACATTGCTATATATATTGAAGTCTCTAATTATTTAGACATAAGCCTTTTTCAATAGGGATCAACAAATTACCTTTAGCCAAAATCGACTTTATAAGCATTGGTTTTCATTGGTTTCACCAGTTGCTGACCTTGGAAATAAATTTATTCAAAATTGTAATCTCTTTTTAACCAAAGATTTGCTTCAATTAACAATTCACATCCTCTATTAAGAATCTTACTGGCAGAAGTGGAGGGAGATAAGACAAATTAATAAGAGAGAATGGTTAATCTGTCAAATTCAGAGCACTGCCATTTAGTTACAGGCATTCAATGAAATGCAAACTCTTAGACTGGAGACAAATTGCCTTTAACCAAAATCATCTTTATAAGCTCAGGTTTCAATTGATTTAATCAATTGCTGGTCTTGGGAACAAATTTTATTCAAAATCTTAATCTCTAACCACAACTTTGCTACAATTAACAATTCATGTCCTGACTTATGAACCTCACTACCTGTGGCCGGAAAAAATTCAGTGTAAAGACATAAAAGATTCCATATAGTAGATTATCCCCCCTCACTAAATAACATGGTGGTGGTAGTGGAGGTGCTGATGTTTGTTAAGTGAATGTATCAACATACTCATAATTATTACCTGTTGACTGGATGGAAACCAAGGAAGAGTTTACCTGAAATCTATACTCACTGAATTTACACTGAGGAAAGATCCTGTAAGGTTTATATAGAGAAACATTCATTCAATACACATTACAACATGACTACATTTGGGGAATTCAATCTGAATATTAGACTTGGAGAAAGAAAAAAATTCAAATTTAGCTTTATTCAAAATGCATTTGATTACAGTGAAAATGAGGCTGCAGAGATTTAAATTGCTTCAATGGAACTGAAAATTAGTAATAATGAAGTTCACTTATCAAAATATTAGATTTCACAGTGGAAATGTTTGTCTCCAATATATGTAAACAGATGGCTTTTGAGAGTGTTCCAACCTCCAATAAATAATTCATTTTTATCAGATAATGTTTTGGTGTCCATTCAAGAACTTCAAAAAGACCTAAGCTGCTTCTAATAGCTGATGGATTCTGTCTACTCTAACTCAAACTTTGTTGCAAGTTTCATACTTGTCTGGCATAGACACATGCTGTGTATTGGTATATTTCTTAGTAAAATGTTCTGAGTTGATCTTTGATATTGCTTTGCTTACCTCTCTGGTGAACTACTGGCTTACATTTATGTCAGTAGTATTCGTTACAGTGTGTGCTACCATGTGTCGTTTGAGATGTCCATTCTGGGAAAATTTCAGTTCACAGATTTCACAGTGGAAGGGTTTCTCTCCAGTGTGTGTTAACATGTGCTGTTTGAGATGTCCATTCTGTGAAAATTTCAATCCACAAATTTCACAGTGGAAACATTTCTCTCCAGTGTGTGTTAAGATGTGTCTTTTGAGAGCAGAATTTTGGGAACATTTATATCCACAGATTTTACAGTGAAATGCTTTCTCTCCAGTGTGTGTTAACATGTGTTGTTTGAGAGTATAATTATGGTAAAATTTCAATCCACAGATTTCACAGTGGAAGGGTTTCTCTCCAGTGTTGTCTGAGATGTCCATTCTGGGAAAATTTCAATCCACAGATTTTACAGTGGAAACATTTTTCTCCAGTGTGTGTTAACATATGTCTTTTGAGATTTTCATTACGGGAAAATTTCAGTCCATAGATTTCACAGTGGAAGCGTTTTTCTCCAGTATGTGTTAACATGTGGCTTGTGAAAGATGATTCATTGGAAAATCTTACTTCACAGATTTTACTTCTGTTCTGTCTCGTCTGTGTGGACTAAGTACAAATCCACAAATTTTAATGTGCGAGAATATTCACCATGGTTTGAGAAACTCTCAAAGATGGAAACTGAAAATAAAAAAATATAATAACTGAGCACTGAAGCAAGACAATAGAGAATGTTACGAAATAGGTTTATAAAAGATGAATTTACAAACGTTTTCTTAAAGTTAATTGCAACCTCATAAAAATGAACTATTATACTGTTAAAGAGAAATACGTCTCATCAAGTAGAGTTTAAATCTGAAATATAATACAGTTTATTTTGTCTCAGTGGACATAGATGTATGGGTGTTGGAATGAACAATAGAACAGAAAAATATAATCAGCAAGTTGTGTTCTAGATTGGAAAAGGAAAACTTTAAATTCTAAACCATATATGCTATTATGCCAGATACATGCTACACTCTAATTTCACACCTGACCATCAAATTAATTCAGGTGCTGGAGTTGATTTAGGGTTACTCATGGCCATTTTTTAGTGGAGAAGGATGTAACCTCACACCTGCATCCAGTACAGCAGGCAAGAGAACATGAATGTTGTCTAGGTAGATATACAAACAACAGTCATACAGATGATGTGGGCAATCTCTCGTATGCAGTAGAGAGAGGATATATCAGGATGCTAGACTTTGGGTGTGGGTTGAAAACAAGACCTGAGAGTAAGTGATGAAATATTGCTAAGGATGAAATGTAAATTAATGAAGATTCAAGTCTTCGGTTATCATTTAATTGGCAAATTCATTTGTGCTAACAACTTCTTACGCATGGAGAAGAAAAAACTGGAAACCTCTAAAATACCTTTATATGCATTTATACATAGAAAATTAAACATAAGAAGTGAACCCCATGAATTTGTATTGTTCCTTTGCCATTGAGCATTTGGCACAATTGTAAATATATTTTGGTATTTTGGGGGTTTGTCTTCCTCAGTGTTGATTTTTTGGCTATTTAATTCTTGGCCACCATTTCGGCATTTTCTTCTTTGATAGCTACTTTCATTATAAATACTGGTTAATGTTGTGTGCAATTGTTAATATGAAACTGGAATGAATATATATAAAAATAAACATCACTTTTACTAAATACAGTAAATTGATAAATTTATTAATCCCATCAAAACTTATCTCTATGACAAATATTGGATTTTTTAAATTTGTTTTCATTTTCCATCTATAATGTTTGTGCAATAAGTCAATGAAAATCAAGAAAATGTGCCAATGTTTTAAAGATGCCTGTAAAACCTTTACTGATATCAGTTCAATACATCACTTAAATTTAGTAAACATCAGGCCGTCAATAAATCACTTAACATGTCAGAAAAACATGCTCTACATATTAAAAAATGTACTTGACTGTTTCTTCATTGACAGATTCAAATTGACTAGACATCATCAAAATGAATGTTTCATTTTGGAAATAAACTATTAGTTAAATAAAGTTTTTATGTATACTTATCTATATTATGTATATTGAATACCATTCATAAACAAACATCATCTAATTTCATTAGATATTAAGTAAAAAGTAAAAATTACTATTAAGAAATCCTGTTAATAAATTTAATAAAGAACATTGGAGCATATCTAGAGGATAAATGTTGACTTTTTTAAAAAGATTTTTGTGTTTTTATTTTTTGGCTATAAGTAATTTTTTCAGATCAATAAATCTCACTTAAATTTCGTAAAAATCTGGCTGTCAATAAATCACTCAAGATGTCAGAAAAAAAACAAGCTCCCCATCTTAAAAATGTACTTTTCTACTATATTTTAAACTAAAAGTAACATTTATTTCAATTCAGATTAAACTTGGAAACTGCTAATTTACTCAATGTTTCAGGAAAGTATATTTTATTTTTGAAAGATTATTTAATAAAGAAAATTTTGTTGTTTTAACAAATTTGTCACTATGGGCAAATTGATAGATTTTATGATAATTAGAAAAAATTATACAAATTCAAAATTCTTTTTAAAATATAGAATTGTAATGAGATTGTCCGTTTACTTTTAATACATAGCTTTAATTTAATAACATCACTTGATCGCTAGAAATTAATACAGAATTTTAGAAGTTTACTAATTATTTTAATTAAAAGTTTAAAAATAACAATTCTTGTAAAAATTGATTAGTCATTCAAAAAAATAAACCCATAGTCTATCGTGCATAAATAAAAGTCATTTATTTTCATTTCATGATGTTTCAAGGAAAAAAAAGAAACATTACTTTTATGTAGGTACCTCTACTAATTTTCAATGCTTGTGGTTTTAAAAGAATTTTTTAAAATGAAAAAGCATTCTTGAAGTTTCTTTTTAACTTTAATTGAAAGCTAAATGATTAAATTTAATATTCCCAGTCAGCAAGTATATTTTATGTTTTAAAGATTTTTTTAAGATATAGACTTATGTTGTCTTAAAAGATTTGTCACAAATTAAATAATACAATAAAACCTGTTTTTATGTGTAGAATAGCAATGACAAATTAAAAAAGAAGCATTTTTTTTAAATTAAAAATAAACAGTAATTAGGGTTAGGGTTGAGGTAAGGGGCCAGGGTTATTAACCCCAAACCTAGGGTTGGGGTCAGGGTTACTAACACCTAACCCCAAACCTAAACAAGAAAAATGACCTAGGGGTTAGGCTGACCCCAACACTAGGTTAGGGTTAGGTTTGGGTTAGTAACTCTAACCCCTAACCTAACATTGTAATTTTTGTTTTAATTTTAATTTAAAAAACAAACTCAAAAGAACGCTTTATTTTATTATTAAATTTGTCTTTTCGTCATTGCTATTCTACACGGTAAAAAGGTTCTATTGTATTATTTAATTTGTTTTTGTTATAAATAAAACTACACTTAAAAAGAAATTACCTTGCTTTACAGTAGTGCGTTGTGATTTCTGTACGAAAGTTTGTAAAAGAAGTAAATAGGCTAAAATTTCTGCTTCCGCCAACGGAAGTATCCTGCAGTGAATTACTAAAAATTATGGCAGTAATGGCGGACGAATGACCGACAAGAAGTCCGAATATTTCTTGTCGATAACTCCAAATCAGTAGGTTTTATCAAAATTTAATTGTTAATTCAAGTTCAGCATGTTCATTTACACGGAAATATGACGATTTTGGAAAATTTTGATAGATATTTAGTGCTGTGTTTAAAAAGCAAATTTATCCTTTTCTTTGATTTTAAAATATTGCAGAAATTCATTTTTCGTATGTAGGCTTTTTAAATTAATAATTTGAAAACTAAAAAATAGAAAGGATTACTAAAATCTTTGAAATTTTTAATTCTTTTTTTATCTCATAATTTAAAAAACTATGGGCTTGTCTACCATTCATGATCATGGAGGAAGAAAATGA
>CAHIKZ030004993.1:5000-15984 GCA_903632075.3 Acanthosepion pharaonis | reverse complement strand
GGAGAGGTTATAATTGTTCCAATGAGAGAAAAGTGCATATTATAAAGTGAAGAGAGAAGTCAAAACATTTTGGTTATAATGTGGAATATATATGTATTCATTCATTTCAGGTCTTGCAACCTTCATCAGGTGAAGGGAGAATATTTTTCCACATATTTAAAGGAATTAATTTTTGGTTATGTCTAACCATTGTCTTGTGTATATTTATAATTCAAATTATCTTTTTATGACCTGTGTATCTTTGTAAATTTAACTCCATTTGCATGTATTATGTGTGCATTTTTACTAGTATATGAATACATATTCCTTCTCCATACATTGTTTTACTATAAGGAAAACACACACATATATATATATATATATATATATATATATGTGTGTGTGTGTGTTTTAAGGTGTGCTATATTTATGGGGTAAAGTGCTCAATATCAGAGATAGAGTGTATGTAAATATAAAATTGAACTTCGAAGTCTACACTTGGAGGTGACAGGCCGTTTCATGCTAGATGCAATCGTCAGGGCAGCCTATATATTACACACACTTCCTACAGTGTGTGTGGCCTATCTAGTGGGTTTGTTTTTGCCAGTATGTATGTATGCATGTGTACATATATATTCGTTCTCCGTAGATATGTGTGTATGATCAGACTAGTGTGTTCGGCAATTATGTGTGTGGGGCTCCGATCTGTTTATGAAGTTTTTTTTAAATTTACCTTGATTACATTTGTAGAGGTTTTGTGATACAAAGTGTTTCCTGCTGTCTGGTAATTTTCTGAAGGGAAGTTGCAGTTTTAAGTTTGTTGTTTTTTTATTTTTTATTGTGAATGTTGTGGGGTTTTCAAAAGTGCAGGAGTTTTTTTTCTATAATGGTATCACAACTGAAGAAAGAAATCTCCAATTTGAAAAAATGTCAATTAACCAAGATTTTTGTTTTTCACTGGCTAATAGAAGATCATTAGGAAGGGATATTAATGAAATTCAAATCAATTACAAAAGAGTGATTGACTGTAGAGTCATAAAAAAAAAAAAAAATATACTAATATTTATTTTTCATTTTTTTTCTGGTTTTCAAAATATACAAGTTTTATTATACAAGGGATTTTGTTAGCAAGCATTTAGAAATATTTGATAATTTTCCATTTAGGATTGGGTTTTCACTTTCTTCTAAAATCTACTCCAACTCTATACGCCTAATATCTACCTGAACTCTGAAATTTTATTCACTAATTAAATCTTGACTTTTTCAAGTCTATAGTTAAGTTACCCTCTCGTATTCTAATACAACTGCACAGCAACCCTCTACCTTGAGTGGCACATGGGCCTTGTATTGGGTGAAAAGTAGTTAAAAAAAAAAAAAAAAAAAAAAAATTTTAATTTACAAAGTGCATCAAAATATTTGTAGTTTCTAAAGTACACCCTTAACAAAAGCAAGCAAAATTGAAATTTACACATTTACATCTTTAACTATTAGTAATAAAGAGTGGATTAAAAAGCAACTGTTCATGGCAGAACAATCATTTAATCTAAATGCTCCCCCACCCTTATATAGAAAATCCCCCGCCTTATCCTTGAACACCATCCAATCCATGTATATTTCCCACTGCTACTGTTACAGGAATGCAAGAAAATTTCAAACCTGCATTTATCCCAGATGTTAAATTAAGATCCTGCTGTGTATTGTATTATATAAAACTAATCTGTACTGCATAAACTTATTTGTAAATCTAGAGAGGAATTTTAACATTAAACAGATGTATAAATTGAAATAATTGTTTGTATTTAGTTGTCAATGCTATCCTTGCTTATATATTCTTACAAATGACAAAGCAGGAAAAAAAAAAAAAAATTAGTACAATACACTACCCGAATCAGTCATCCCAAAGGATACCAAGAACTGAAAATTTGTCAATATTGACCGAGACCAACTCATTAACAGCATATTTTTAATTATAAAAAAAAAAAAAAAAAAAAACCCCAAAAACTTAACACATTTTACACAATATGTACCTCCTTAACTCAAAAAGAAAAGTACATATTCTATTACTGTATAAAGTAAAAATGAGCCATACATTGTAAACTTTTCATATTTAGTAAGAAACCTTTAATACAGGCATAAAGAACTCAACACATACAAAATAGTATCAAATTTATCTTGTTAGCACAATTAGCAATGAAGTTCTGACCATTTAAATTTGATCAGAACTTTCCATCCCAGGTGCTATTAGGCTAGAAGTGAATTTAAACAGTGTATAGCTGAAGATGCAGGTTTCAGACTGGTTAAAAATCATAAATGTCATAGGTTGCAAAAGAATTATAATACTAATAGAATCAATAATTATTAGATCAGGATAAACATTGAAATATTGCATTCTCAGAAATGAAAATATCACACATCCTGTGGGCAATTCTGACGGCTCATACGAGTTTCATTTCAACAGTTAATGCTATGCAACTTTCTGATTCATAGCACAACAAAGAGTTAAATGTTTCTTTCAGTAGTACATCAATAAAAAAAAAAAAAAAAAAAAGTCGTCAAACCAAAAAAGTTATTTACACCATGTAAAAACTGCCAAAAGCAAAATTTGACAAACAGATAAAAAGTATACCATCCTGAACTAGCTATAAAGATGTATCCACTGAGGTACTTGAAACTTTACTAATTTGGGTATGAGAAATTCAAAATATTTTTCTCTGTAATACAAGTACCACTTGTCAAAAAGGACAATAGCCACAAAACAGAAATTTGTTTCTTAAAATAAATCATTGGTCAATCCTTCAAACAAATGCTTATTGCAAAACTTTAAACTCATTTATCTTTAAATTAAAAACGCTGGAATAAATGATGAAAATACTTTGATTTGTTTATAACCTGGTATACTCCATATCCCATCATCTCTTGAAAGTGGTATTATATTGAAGTCCCATCTAAAGAAAAATGTTGATGCCACTTGTGTAATATCATCCAACAAAGGCCATCAAAAATAACCAGTTTTACTTTTGCTTATAACAAAAAAGTTATTACAGCATTGGATGGAGATGCAATACCAATGACTTGGTAAATACAAAAGTTGGAGTAATAGTATACTGCAACCTGCTGGCCTTGGTACTCATAACTAAGGGTCCTTCCTTTAGAAGTGAAGATAAAGTTCCATTAAAGTTATATCACTAATGCCTATTCCATAGATCAGTTTTTAACTTTATCAGCATATATTGCAAGGAATTTGTGGTTTTTCTCAGCCTGCTTCACCCACTTTGACGAAAACTATTCAGGGTATAGGGTTCATCATCCACTGAACAGATTAAAATGTAAATGTTAGTGGAAAGTTCTAATACATGAAAAAAAAAAAAAAAAAAAACAAAATAGATACCTGCTTAAAAAAAATGTTATGCTTGAAAACAGCTTAAGTGAGCAGGGGGAATCACAAAAAGACAATGCATGTTTGCAAAAATTAAAGTATAACCATTTTTCTTTTAAGAAAATGGTTAAAAAAAAAAAAAAAAAAAAAAAAAATTGTCATTTTTCAACTCTAGGAAATTTTGGTTAAAATCCTGTCTGGCATCAACACAGGACCATAAAATTCTAACAAAAATCAGAGAATTGTTAAATTTTATATTTTCCTCATTAGAAATAAACAATCTATTTGCTTAAATTTTAAAAAAATTGAGAAAGTTTTTAATTTTTTTTTAAATGCATTTTAAACCATAGTGTTTTTATTCTTTTTTGGTGGTGGGAAGCCTGAAAGGAAACCTATTACATTTTGTGAAATAGGTAATTACATGTCTTTTTTTTTTTTTTTTTTATTTAAAATGGACCCATATGCCAAATTATGGTAAAGCATCTAGTCTTTTTTTTTAAAGAAAATATAAACAAATTTTCAATTCCATCCCAAAATCTTGAGTTTTAGAGAAAATATATTAAGTATATCATATATGCTAAGCCAAATTCATGTATATTGCAAAACCCTACAGAAAAGGAAAAACAAAAAATTACATGTGTATAGTATTAACGCCTATATTTTTGCATAAAAACTCAAAAACTCATTATGCTAAAGTGTGTATATATATATATATATATATATATATATATTTTTTTTTTTTTTTTTTTTTTTTTAAAAAGGGCATAAAAGCAACTGAAGCAAAAGTAATTTGAGCATGAAAGTTTGGACAAAATACAATGAACAAGTACTTTATACAATTTTTTAAATGGATCATTAAAGAAAACAAAGATTTAAGCTGCAATATCCATCAAAGAAACAAAGCTGATTATGTTGATGTTCATTTATTTGATCAGCAATAAAAGTTTTGACCCAATGGTTTTGAATGAATGAATGCGGTATAACATTTCTGGCTTGTGTACGCCTCAAGTTGCATGGATGCAGAGATATGAAACCAAATTATTAAAGACTATACATTGCTGTAAAAGATGCAGTTTTCAATATTTTGTTGAATTACTATGGTATTTCATTAACATTTCTGGAACAAAAAAAAAAAATTAAAAAAATTGTAAGCCGATAAAGTATGCTTACATAAGTAAGGAGACAAAGATTACAACTCAAATATACAGACAATTTATTGAAGGTAACAGAAAGAGAGAGAGAAATAAAGAATTACAAAGTTTGAAGTTGATAAATTGTGCAAGTATTTTTTTTTTTTTTTTTTTTTTTTTTTTTTTTGAGACAACATTCACCACAAGCAGAATTATGTAACTAAGGAGAAATATTGATTTTATCTTTTGTGAAAGTGTTTACCATTCATTTATGGACCATAACTGCTATTAAAATTTGTTGACTTTTCAAACAAGGACTCACGATGTAAAAACTGCTTCTGTAGACACACATAGAAAGAAAATAGTCAACTTGGTGCAGTTTGGGGAGAGAGAGAAAAAAAAATCTATTACCATGACAACAGCCATAATACACAGTTAAAATTAAGTGCAGCAGCCCTGAAGAAAAAAAAGACAACCAGCTCCTCATGGGATGATGCAGCAGCTGCAGTAATCCTAGAGGAAAATGTCTGCAAAGGAAAAAACCAGATGCATTTAACCTTGTAGTCGTCCTTCACCTTCCATCTAAGCTGAAGGCTTCTAGGCATTACTGACAGCTCAGCCCAGTGCCCTGGAGACAGACCAAGAATTAAGGCAAGGAATCAGTTAAAAAGCTCCAGACCTGTTGTTCTGAAATACTCTGTTTATAAAGCTTTCTTGAAGCAACAATTTTGCCTGGTTTATAATAAAGTATTTAATTTAAATATTACATATTAGATTCACGTTTCCATTCAAGATCTTTCTCTCACACACTTTTCTTTTAATCCAAAAATTTATAATCCATATTTAAGCTAATCATTTCCAATCTTTACTTCAGACCGTCACAGGCTTCTGTTGTTCCATTTTGTACTATGCTTTTTAGTAAATACCAACAGTATTTTTATAGCCATTGTTCTCATTTTTGGGAATTACATCTAAATTTCTAATACGAGGTGTTATCATTTACATTACATTGCCAGAGTCATTGTTGTTATGACAATGTTTTGGCTGTTGTGCTGAGACTTTCAAGTGCTTGTTGATTCAGGTGATATTTAGGGAGTTTTAAACAAGCCTTTAATATATGGTAATCGGGAGCAGGGGAGTAGATTGTTCTGTCTAAGGAAATTTAGTACTGCTCAGTTATTGCTTGCCCATATTCCACTAAGTGACTGAACTCACAAACCGACACTAAACCACTAAGCTATTGGGACAATCTGGAGCAGAGAATCTGTCTGCTGATGACAGTGCCACTGCTGCACCTTGTAGTTGCTGAGACTTTTCTCACAGCTGCTATTGTTTAAACCTTGCCATCAATTTTCTTTATTAACAGCTTAGATATGGTATTTATTTCTATGCTAGGCCAACTAAGGAGGCCCTTGTAGCCAAGTATATATAATGATTCCTTCAGGTATCTCACTCCAGTATTCTTCTGTGTCTTTTTTTTTTTTTTTACTTCATTTTATAGGGGGTTGGAGACTACTCCCCTCCTAGTTTTAATGTCTTGACCCTAATTATGGTTTTTTGATGTTCCTTCAGCCTTGCTTTAAGGAGCAGCCAATTTCACCTTTGCCAAAACTTCAAAGGATGGAATACACACAGTTCTTGGTAATATTGTCCTCCATGTTGAGCTTGACTGATGTGGACTGCAGATCTTTTGAATCCTTTCTGATAATTCTTGACAAGGAGACAAAGATAGAAGTAATCCATTCAATCCTCCTCAACACTTCTGCCTCTGCCTGAAGAGGTTGAGATTGTTTGTTTGGTGGTATGTATTCTGAAGGGGTACACTTGATGCTAACCATCTGTTAGTATGTGTCCAGATTGTTGCCTTTGATATTTACACTGTGTTGGAGGCATTAGACAATCATTTTGTTGTATGGATGGTAGGAATCAAAGTTGCAGCACTGGCTTGCAATATACAAATGTATTTAACTCATTCTCTGTGCAAGTTATTAGTCCATCCAGCAAGGGTAGATAACTGCTTCTTCCATTGTGAAATGTAATTACAAAGTTCATATAGTTCTGTAGTATTGCATATCTTCCTAATGAGGCCAGAGTATGAGTGTGTCATCTATATATCTCAGCCATCCTGTTGGCCTTAGTGGTGCCATTCCTAAAGCCATATCCTCAAAGTATTTTATGTTCACCATCACTGGTATCAAGAGCAAACACCTAGCCAGACCTTTCTCATGTTTGTATATCAGACCCTAATTGGAAGAATGTACACAGAATATCAATATTTCCATCAGGGTTCTCATATTTCTTTCAAGGGAAAGGTCCAATTCCAGTTAGTTTTGAACCACAAAATGCAATCAAGCATGAGCAGTAACAATGTCAATTACAGCTAGATTAGGCTTAAGGTTCCAAGTTCTAGACTTGGGATTGTCTCACAGGACAATAGCTTAGTGGATTAAAGCAATGGTTGATGAATATGGTGATATAACAAGTTCAATCACTGGGCTGTTTGGTGCAGACAAAGGAGACAGGGTGAGCAGTACTAAGTAAAGAAATATCCCTAGATTTGGATAGCAGAACAAGAACAATCTACCCCCAAGGATGAGTTCGAAGTTGCCTGGAGGTTACTCAGATTGACAAGCACCAGAAGATGGCCAGAGAGCACAACAGCTGATAAACTGGTAACAAAGAGGAGAACAGTAATCTGATTAAATAATGTAAATATATTTAAATTATTCCTCATTATTTAGTGTGTTTTCCCGTAAGAATCAATTTTTATTTTCAATGTTGGGATGGGGGATCTTGACTGGTTTGTACTTTGATGCCATGTTTGTTATGTAACAAAAGAAATGAGCCAAAAATGAAGGCTAAGCCTTCAACAAATATCCATATTACAAGTCTTACACAGAATGAGTTATATACAAAACTACATGGTCTTCTATATCAATGATTTAACAATATCCTGTATATTACTATATATATATATATATATATATATATATATATATATATATATATATATATATAAAAAAGCACAATACATTTGCAGAAAAAACGTGTCAGACAAAATATTTAACAATCTTGTCCATTTACTGGTGAATATTACTCGCATATCATTATACAGTAAAACTTTCTATTAATTTTGGCATATTGTAGACTTTGAAGCACCATAGTTCAACTTTCCCTTCCAGACAAGTTAAATCTTAATTTTCAAAACTAAGAATTATTAATTTTTGTGCAATAGTAAAACAAATACCAAAATTGCAGTCTATAGGGCATGCTACTCTACAACGGTGAGAGTTGTAGCCTTTACGTCATAGAGTAGAGATGCCTCAGCACCTTTCATTTTTTAATATCCAAGATGCATTCTGGGCATCAATTGCTCCAACCAGGTCACCAATGCCATAGTTCTCACTTGTGCACAGTTACCCAGTCTATGCCCTTATCCAACAGTGCTGGCTCCAATGGCTTCGACATGTACACTATACTGGATGGGAGGATTCCAAAGATCCTTCTGTGTAAGAACTGGCCACTGGCAGAGGACAACCTCATCACTGCTTCAAGGACATCTGAAAAAGGAATATAAGGGCAATGGATATTTGCCAATGATTGCTCACACTGGAAATGTGATTTACACCAATGGCTGGAGTGAGGAGAGGAGAAACGATGTATTGTTGCCAGGGAGACAAAAAGAAAACAAGGTGACATCAGGAAGAGTGCCTTCACATGCAATCATGACTGTCACCTTCAGTGTGAGTCTGTACAGCCATAATGGATGCTGCACCACCATCAGAGGCTGAGGCATAACTATGTACAGATCCAGGTTTTCAAGACTGACTGGTGACCCCCCCACAAAAACCGCCTGTAGTGATTTTGGTCCCAAGCAGGTTCAACCAATTCATTAGCCATTTACAAGAGGTTCCTTGTTAGAATATAAACACAGAAAATATACTAAGTTGTATTTTGGAGAAGTCATAGCAATTCTAAGTGGTGCTGGATGGGAGTATTAATTTTATGTTGGCGTACATTTAACATACTACCAACCTTTTTTTCACTCCAAGTTTCAAAAGTAAGATTGAGACTTTGCTTAAATTGCTTTATATAAAGTGCTTCAATTATATTTAAATGTCTTTTACAATTAGATGTTTTTAGAATGACAAGGTTATCTACAAAGATTTTTTTTATTACAGGATGAGGTAGTGATGTATGAATGTTACTTATCAAATTCAGATGGCTTAATTGGTTTGTCAGTCTATGACATTGTCTGGCCAATTTTTTTGTTTATTACAATAATCAGTCTTATTGGAGGGAACAAAATTGATAAACTATATTGGTGGTCTGAAGTTTGCTCCCCATATATATATATATATATATATATATATATATATATATACACACACACACACACACACTTGTGTTTATATATTTTTAATGGATACACTTATTTGAGTAAATGCTCTGTTCTTTAATTAAATAGTATTAATTATATTTACCAGTCTGAATGTTGAGAAATTTCATAGAAAATGTGTTCTCTGACAGGAATCGAACCTGTATCCTATAAGCAGAAAATATATTAAATATTTGCCAGATTTAATCCATTTCCCATGATTGATTGATTGATTCATTCATTCATTCACAGGGCGAACAGCAAAATTGTCCAAATCATGTTACAGCATAATTGTCCATCCCACAAAAATGATTTAATATCTTAAATTTTTTTCCAGGTTTTCAGCTCAGATATTTATGAATCAAAGAGGGTGGGGAATAAAAAATCATTCATGCCTTCAGTAATGGTACCAACTTCATAATCTGGCTTCCATCTTCAAAATCCATTCAAGAACCATCAAAAGAATGGTAAAAAAAGAACAGCAGAGAGAAAACTGGATTGGGATGTCACAACAGGAAGAGGGATCATCATTTCAACTTAGAGCTAAAGAGATCAATTAGAAAAGAACCAACTCAATACATAAGCACATGAGGAGTTTTATCTATGACGGCCCAAAAGGGAGTCAAAAATGAAACATCTGAGCCACCTTGTTACTCCAGGACAGAAAGTTAGGTTAGAGAGGGTGAAGATCATTTTGAATAAGTTGGAAAATGATTCCGGAATAAAATGTATATTAATTGAACTTTATTTCAATCCTTCATGAGCTTCCGATCTTTAGCTATGATGAATTAATGAACATGTCATTTTTGTTTATCACAATTCTTCCGTTAAGCTTGGAGAGCAATTATACATTTTCATTGCTCAGAGTAGAGTCCAATAATGTTATAAAAATATCAGAATTCCAATAAGATATCATTAATCATTTCCAAGATTGAACAGTCCAAAACTTAATCTAGCAAATGAATAATTTTGCTGTTACATGATTTGGACAATTTTGCAGTTACATTAGGTACTTCCACGAAATCGCTAAAAAAAGAGCATAGCTTGATGAAAAAGACGCCAACTTTGCCGAAAACTAAATTTTATTGTCTAAATGCTTATGTTATTATTAAGAGGAAAGACCAAAGTTTTTTGGGTTTTTTTTTTAATTATTTTAAAAAATTTTTCTTCTTTTAGAACATTCTAAATTTTGAGTAAAAAAAAACTTTTTTCTATTTGTATCAGCGAACTAGTAAATAACAGAATTTTTAGCATGTTTTTTTGGTATGACACACATTAATTTGAAAAATCGTGCAAAAATAGAAATAATTATCGGATGTTAATGAAACTTTCAGGAACTATTCACAGATGATCGAAATTATTATGTTTTTTTTTATGAAAGTCATGGTAGAAATATTTTTTAAAATATTTATTACCCCCCCAACTAATTTTATGAAAACGCTTAGAAATTGATCGCATCCATTTTAGTGATTACAATAATTAAAAGCACAGGGCTTTGAGGAATGCAAATCATGTTTTTTTTTTTTTTTAATTGGATCACGAGTACCTGAAAATCAGCTCTGAATTGTAACATACAAAACTCAATAAAACAAAGATATTATTTAATTTCAAATGCTTTTATTTGCTTTTAAGTTGTTTTTATGAATATGGACAATATTTTCTGAAAGCAAAAAAATTTTTCGATGAAAAATGAATTTTTAATACAATTATTTGTTATTTCATTAATTATAATAGATTTTACATTTAAGTTGTTAAAATATTATAAAATTAGTTAAAAGTTTTATCGGCTTTCATAAGTGTCCTTATGAGATAGATCTTTTTTTAGCGTGTTCTAAATTGTATCATTTTGACTAATCAGAAGATACCCAGTAATTAAGAAATGTAATTTTGTGCTTATAATCGAGCTGTAATTATAAAATACGGAAGACCAACCAGAATATAATTAAGTTGCGTTATTTGAGTTAAGCATTGTTCTCCGCTGTTAAGGCCTTTACTTTATGAAACATGTGTGGAGAAGTTAATTTGATTTTTCAATTTCAACTGAGAAGGGTACCTACAAGTATCAGTATCATCTTATGAAATTTATATGATCTTATTTTTATATTAATTTCAGTTACGACA
>CAHIKZ030004993.1:0-2500 GCA_903632075.3 Acanthosepion pharaonis | reverse complement strand
CAAGTATTTGTTTGGTTATTGTTCACATACAATCAACTTTTTTTTGTGTTTGCTTATATATAACTTATCCTTTCAAAATCTTTCAAAATCAACTTAGTTATATTTATTTTCTGTTAACCTGATTCTCACCTGACGAACTCACAGGTGGATCAATGGAGACTTCTGGATTTCTCCAATCTGATGACCACTCTCCAGGATCAAAACGTGGTTGGGAGTGGCTTCAAATTGACATTGGGAACCAGAGAGTTGTGTCTAACCTGTAATACTGGACCAACAACCAGTCTTGTGGAGTGCATGGGTTGAGTGTGGTGAGGATACAGTGTTAAAATTTGTTTGCCGTGACCAAGATTTGACCCAAGAGATACCCGTAGGACATTAAAGGAAAAGAGTTACAATTGATGCTGCGATCAAAGATTATACCCAAGAATTACCGAGAAGACATTGGAATCAAAAGATTATATTGATCCAAAGAGCCAATAGTTACAGGAACAACAAAACAGCAGCAGAAGCAATTAATTGAGGAACACTGCCAGAATAGATGAGTATTGCTGGGTCAGACAGTACAGAGGGCGAAGCTACGGTCCCCGAAATAATGGCGGCCTTTAGGAGACTGTTAGGTGGGATGAAGTTACCCTCCTACCAAAGCAACCCAGCTGAGTTTCATGATTGGCTGGTAGCTGTACCATAGAAACAGCTGGTATATGGGTTGACAGACTGGGAGATAGTGCTGTTGGCATATGAGGCAGCAGCAGAACCAGTCTCAAAATTTATTAGGGGCTTATACAGGGAAAACTTACAGATAACATGGGACAAGCTGAAGGGAACCCTAATCAGACTATATACTAGCAAATGAACAACCATAGAGGCATTTCAAAAATTGTTTAGGATTAAACAGGAAGTAGGGGAAACTCTAGAAGACCTTGGAGATAGGATGATGAGATTAGCGGGTTTAGCATTCCCGAATATGGAAAGAAGAGAAAATGAGGCCATTCAGGCATTGTTAGCAGATGCATTCATGGACACCATTCATGATAATGATGTGAGTGGTGGCGTCCTGAAGGAGAGGCTCTGGGATAACTAAAAAATAGCGAGAGGATCTGGGAGAGGTAAGAAATGGCAGAGACCAGGGAACCCAAAGACCTAGGGGGTGGAAAAGTACAGAGAAGGGCTCCAGGAATGGGATAGTGAACATAAAACCCAGTAGACACGAATGAAGAGGATTGGGAGGATGAGGTTGACCACAACCAGAAGGAACGGGAAATACAGTATGAATTTTATAAGTCCACTCCTGGCCAGTATGGGCTGATATGCTGGACCTGCAATTATGGAGAACACAGAGCCAGAGACTGTCCCACCAATTGAGGAAACCCCAGATCTCTTGGTCTGAATTGCACTAAGTGCGGAAGTTTTGGCCACAAGGCAAAGTGGTGCACAGAAAGTGGATTAAGCAAAAAAGACACTCTAGTACCCTCCCCCACCCCCAAGAAGAGCGAGGGAAAACGACAGTGGGACCCCCCAGAGAGAAATAAGAGGCAGAGTGGCCCCAATAAAAATAAGACCTCTGAATTACTGGACATGCGGTGTGGCAGGACATTTTTTCAGCCAACTGTAAAGGGCGAAGCTGCTGGCAATGTGGAAAGGTTAGACACTTGAGAAGTAACTGTCTGGAGAAAAAGGTGGAAGGGAGAGGCAATGAGCCCCCCCCATTGCATGCGTGACACTACTGGCTGTGGACTGGATTACTTCCCTCGGATGCTTATGCAGATCAATAACCATAAGAAGTGACAGAAGGCAACAAAAGTAAAAGTGAACCCTCATCTCATTGCAGATATGGACAAAGGAAAAACCACTGGTAGCACTGGCACTGCTTTTGACAGTGCCTGGGAGCGCAGCTGAAAATACTGTATTTAAAAGATCAAAATGGTTGATAACCCTAGTGATAGATTTGCAACCATATGAAGAATTATTAGCTCATTTAGAAATGGAAATAAAGCTTGGTAAGGCTAGAACACAAGTAGCTCAGAATTAGTTACAGAATGAAGAGTACCACCATATAATGTATCCCTTGGCCCAAGAATCCCTGATAGACAATGGAAAAACGAGTCTATACCTGAAGGAGGTAGAGCTATTACACACTAGAAGGGGGGGAAAAAAAAACAAAAAAAAACACTACCTATTGTAGGGAAGGCATTAAG
This sequence comes from Acanthosepion pharaonis, assembly GCA_903632075.3. NCBI lineage: Eukaryota > Metazoa > Mollusca > Cephalopoda > Sepiida > Sepiidae > Acanthosepion > Acanthosepion pharaonis. Next base: position 305 of record CAHIKZ030004993.1, on the reverse strand, counting down.
TGTATTATTTGGAAGTGTCAGAAGATGATGTAAGGATGATTAGGAGGAAATTGAAAGACGTGGAAAGGAATCAACAATAGATCAAATAGCTAGAGAGAGTGTATCCATTCATAATGTTACAAGGTTGGAATTAGCTAAGAACAGAGGTAGCATTAATTGGTTAATTTTCCATTTGCAAAGTTTTAAAGAGGTGTTCAATGTAACAGGATCCCCAGCAGTGGAACTGAGAGGATTAGAGGGGTTTTACAACAATATTTCCAGTTGTCGATAACAAGTAAAGTCCGTCAAACCAGTCAATCATTAAC
>CAHIKZ030004992.1:0-17269 GCA_903632075.3 Acanthosepion pharaonis | reverse complement strand
AACTGGTCGCGACTTGCCTTGTCCCCGCCAAAAAGAGCCCGTAAAGCTACCGCAGTTGAAACAGGGAGAAAAAAGCACTTACCGTTCTGCCGTAATCCATCCTTGGCCAGATAAGGTAAAAGAATGAGGGTGGGGGGAGACTTGCATTGCATTTTTATGCAATAAAGATGCAATGCATTATGGGACAGGGACGCAATGAATTATGGGATCGTAGGAAGACGCAAGGGATTATAGGTATATGGACAAATATAAAAGCAACTAATTTTTCCCAGTGCGGTGCGCTTTGAGGGACGTTCACGGTTGGCGGCTAGAAAAGTCTGTTAGTGCGATTTTGAGACAGAACTCAAGAAGGAAACGACTCGAGGTTGGAATACCAGTTGGGAGAGCTTTGAATTTACTCGCTGGTTGCTGTTTTCTTTTTATTCACCACAGGAGCTTATGAAGGAAGAACCTGCAGCGGAGGAACCAGTCGTTGCTGCGGCGCAGCCTGCCCAGATTGCTCAACTGTCCCCGGGTGTGCTATTAGTGCAATGTGCCCTATGAGCTCGCGAGGCACTGCGTGCGGAGAGGACAGACCACTCATGAGATTTGTTATCTTTGCAACAAAACCGGTCACCTGGTCAGAGATTGTCCTGGAAAAAAAGTTGAGGACGAGATATAGGCGCCGGTCTATTCTCAAGGCAACAAGTAAACTCAGCGCTAACTAATGTCACTGTCTACTTTGACTCTACTTTGACCATGCTCGGCTCTCCTTGACTCAGGTTGCTCACGTTCCATTCTGAACGCAAAGTTATGTCGGTCTTGGTCGAAGCAGGGCGTGATGTTAACCACATTAACCGGAGCCACGCAGGCCTGCTGCGCAAGCAGCACCGTTAGGATTCGCACAGCAACTGGTAACCCTGCCACGATCGATATGCTGGTTATGCGAAGGAAGTCTCTGGATTTCGATCTATTGCTTGGCATCGATGCCATTAAGGCGCTCTGCGGCGTTCGCATTATGCAAAACCGATTTTAGTGCGAGATTCAACGATGGGTAGGGAGTGTGGGTTCAAGTCTAGAAGTGATCAACGGGTAGTGTACTAGAAAAACATGGGAACAGGATCTCTGAATATCTGGTGTCTAGCGTGTTGAGAAGAGTAAGAGCTTGAGTTGCAGATCTGGATGGACAACGGTTGGTAACTGCCGTATATTGATGAGTTTATCCTGCCCAAGGGACCGATACCGCTGATGGCCCTACTACAGACCAACAAACATAAGGTGTGTCCTGTAATGGACTATCTAGAACTAAACATCTATCCTGACACATTCACGGGTGCTGCGGAGAAACTGCGAGAATAGATAGCAGGGCGTGAATGTATCCATTCTGGACCCCAGGAAAGTGTACCTGCAGGTTCACGTTGAGTTCTCTGTGGCCGTACCAGACAGTTATATTCACAGGAAAGAAATATTGTCTAACTAGGTTGGGTTTCATAAGAATGTGGTGCCCCTAATAAATAATGCGGTATGTGCTCGAGCCTGTGTTAGTGCAGGACGAGACGATAAAGAGACCGACGTCGATATATAAAGATGTGGCGTCGGCAGAATCCGTGAGGAAGCATCTCGAACTGACTAGCAAGGACCGGGAGAATTTGCAGGACGGTGCCAGAATGCTGGTACTCAATGTCTGGAGGGAGCATGGTCGACTGTGATGACGACGAGGAAATAGTGTGGTGAACGGAGATGTATCTTTTCCATGTGTGGCGAACTGGTGGGACACTTTCCAGTGTGTGGATGGCTGTGAGTAGCAACAAGCTTCATTAAATATCGAGCCACTGCCGTTAAGCAGAACTGGGATGAAAAGAAAATCAGTGATGCTCCTCTGGAACGTATAATAATGGACACGTTCGCCCGGGTACAGCCACTAGATCCTGTCCAGGGAGAGTTGGAACGTGGATTCGAGGGAGCTGAACGCGTGGTTGAACGCGAGTTCACTGGCTGTTGGAGTGGCGTTTTACGCCAATGGTGCCATCATTGAAATTGCATGTCGGTTGGTTGTTTTTTGTTATTCGTTAACAGTGTTATATCCTTTGAGGACGTGAACGATCATAGCTTTCCACTAATCCATCCATCAAACATCTTTTGAAAATGTATCATGTTGCTTTTTAGGGCATGGGTGATCATGGCTCCCTAGTGACTCGTCCATCAGACATCTATTGTACTATGTGAGATGTCATCTTGTCGTTACACTCCATCTTGGGCGTTTTATAATATGCCAAGTTATTGATTATATTTTGCTACGGATACCATGTAACCCAGTATAACTTGTCGCATGTTATTTAGAAGTAGGCACTTTGGTATTACACCCACTCAAATATAAACTGTTAAGTTAATTTTGTTATTTCATATTTCTCGTTCACTTTTAGCAAGCACTTCAAGGGTAAGTTTATTTTTTTTTTTTTTATCTATTTCTAAAACCGATTGTCTCATTAGGACGATTTTGGAAGCGGGGTATTATACTCGGGGTATTATACTCAACTTGAAAGTTGTAGCTTGTCATGATAAATGACACGAATTGTTTTTTTTTTCCAAATCGTCAGTGTTTTTGGAGGAAACTACTTTGAAGATTAAGTTTACATTAAAATTGTAGCGTAGAAATTTCATTCCAGTAATCAGTGAAAGCTTTATAAAATTTATAACTTACCGAATCTTCACAATTTATATATTGACAAGATGCGTGGAACAAGCACATTATTAAACCTTTGTGACATCAAATAACTTAAAAGGGAAATTATACTATTATAAACCAAATTAGGTATATTATGATGTGATGTGTTATACAGTGTGTAATGTTTTAGTGTGATATGTAATATTTTAGTGCAATTTTCAATAAACGATGTAAATTTAAAATATTCTCTTATAATTTGTGCCCAGCAGTATTATGGTGTTATATATACCGTTATCTATTTTTTGGTTTTATTAATGACCTAAAAAATGGTATAAGATTTATTCATTGAGTAGCCTTTTTTCATAGGCTTTTACAATTTTTTTACATAGTTTTTAATTATCGAATACAGTAAAAAAAATATTTTCCTTGTGGCGATTAGAGTTCTGGTTTTAAAATAATTTCCATTCAATTTATCTAATACAAAAGATATTAACTTTATTTGTATCTATTCTGGAAATGGTAACATTTTGAAGTCAGTTTGGAAGCAAAATCTGCTGAAATAAGATAGTTCTATACATTTTTTTCAGACGATCTTTAAAAGTAAATGCTCAAAAATTGATAAAAGCTATGAGTCTAATGTCTGGTGTCAGTACATAGAATATCAAACCCCAGCTTTCACTCCGAGTGCAATGTTGATTTTCTAAAAGAAGCGGAAAATCAACCTACCTTATCACATAGGAACGAAAAAAATTAAGTGAATAAGGTGGTGGTGGGGGGCATTATTTTTTTTGTAGGATATGCAATTTACATTGCGTGTCCACAAGATGGCACAAAATTCCTGAACTGGTTGCAGTTCATAATTAAAACTAGGTTTTTACATCCAGCTACAGTGATCCCGCAAGAAACAATTAAAACCTAACCATTTTCTTTACTATTTCTTTACACAATACAAGGCCTGAGAGCCACTCATGGTAGTGGGTTGTAAGAAGTTTGGATAATGTGATATCTAGGAAAGATAATGGCTGTTCCTAGGCTTCAGGAAAATAAGATTCTATTGATCGAGGAAGCATCCTCTCTGGAGTCTGCTCCACAAAGGAACTTTTCTTTGGAAGAAGTTTCTTTTTATTAATGGAATACAAAGAGAACACGGAAGTTTTGATTCAGCGTACTTGACTGGTCGTAGTTGTGAAAGTCTGAACTGGTGAAGCTAAGGATTGTAATTTGTCAGAACATTTGCCATAGAAATAGCGATAGATAGCGTGATGCCCGCAACGTTTGCTCTGTGGGAAAGAGATTGTAGATTGGAAAATAGTTTATCACCCACAAATCTGAGTAGACACCTCTGAACTCTATCAAGACAGGAAAGTGAGAATTGGGAAACTCCAGCCCAGATATGACAACCCAGCTCTGGTTTGATTTACATCCCACTGGTAGTCTACAGGGTGATGCAAAAGTCTGAACTCGTAGGCTCTTCATAATGAAAACAAGGTTTATACACCCTTGTGCAAATTAATTGAAACATTACCCAGTCCACATGTTAGTACTTCGTATGTCCATTCCACGAAGCCGTTCATTGCAGATTGACCAGAGATTCTCGATTGGATTTAAATCAGTTTCCGGGCCAATCTGTAGTAATTTGATTTGCTCACTGGTAAGACTTTCTAGTGTTTGTAGCGCGTTACAAATTTTCGTACGCTTCCTTGAAGTAACGTCCATCGCAGACAAGGGCCGTAGGACAACTAATGGACAGGCTGGACAATAGTGTCTTGGCACGATAAAAATCTGATGCAATCACGGATGACACAATTTTTCAAGGCTAAACAAATTTCATTACACATCCCGAAAATAGATTCATATTACTGCACACCACTGCAAATGACCTAATCTGAGTAAAAATAGAAATCAGTTACACCCTGTTACTCCAGTGGATCTAAAACATACCGTATGGTGAAAGAAGGGAAACTAAAGCGGTTGTTTCAATTAATTTGCACAAGGGTGTAAAAAAATGAAATGAAATTAGCCATGCCTCAATAGCTAAATTATTTGAAAATCAATATTACACTTCCGTATTTTTATTAATTGTTCGAACAGACGACGCCTTGGAAACCATTTTGAATCTGCCTCTAAGTCTAGACACTTTTGTCACTCTGTATATTCAATGGTAAGTCTGGTTTAATGCAACCTCTTTATGTGCCGTAACACGTCAGTACATAGGCGATCAAGGTTCTCCACAACATCCCTTATACCTTTTAATAAATTTTATCTTTGTCATTTTTCCTTAACTTTGTCCCACCATCCATTTACTCAAGCTCACAAAGTATGTTGTGCATTGCTTTCCTCTTTCTTGCCTACAATCTGTCTCATGAGTATCAGATTTTCCAAGTCCTCATTTCTCATTATGTGCCCCAGAAACCTCAATTGTCTTTTCCTGATGTTAACTGTTATTGACTTTTTGTTTCCATTTTCTCTAAGACTTCGTCATTACTCGCATGTTCAGTCTACGGCATCCTCAGCATCCTTCAGTTGAACCCCATTTCTGTTCCTTCAGATCTCTTCATCTTTGAGAAGATTTTCCAGAATTGACTACCAGATATCACCTAACGGTTTGGTACTCTTTTCCTTGTTTCTAGCCAATAATTTCTATTGCTTCGTACTTTGCTTAGCCAAAGAAGCATTCCAAAACCTTTCAATACTCCTTCGGATTTCAGTGTCACACTTTCCGTCTTCTGTTAAAACACTTCCAAGAGCACAAGGTCATATCAGTGGCAGGTAGGGCGTATAGGGAGATTATGTAACGCTCATCTTTCACGAATGCCCTGAAAATTAACATTCCGCATCTTGGCATTTATCTACAATTATACTCTGGCGCACCAGTAGCTCTTCATACATAAACACACATTAGTACAAATGATATAGCGTTGCAGAGGCAGCCATCCGTCTGAAAGATGATAATACGGGATTCAGTATTCCTTTTTTCGCTTTGGATAAAAATTTGGGCTGGACACACTTTCAGTTCCCCCGCCCGCAATTTTCGGGGTTGACGCTAGAAATCTAAGGAGAGGGTAAAGAAATATTGTTGAACATCTTTAACTGGTGCAGGTGTCGAGGTTTCTGGAAGGTGTCTCAATACGACGTCCAGCTGCCTTAGAGGATCCACTCTGGACATGTTTCCTGGCTATGATGAGAAACTACATCCAGCAGCAAAGCCTCTGATTGGGAGATTTTGAGGAGCGTGGAACCGCCTCTTAATTGCTCTTGTTTACAGGTCCACCCTGACCACAGAAATTCCTGTTCAGGGTCCCAGCTATGGGCAAATAGTGAGCTTCAAAACAAAATCTATGAAAGTATAAAAGTACATTTTAATAGTAAAATACCAACAATAGATTTTTGTATAAAAAGACCAAAAATATAGTTAATAAAATGAGTAGTCACACACACACACATATATATATATATATATATATATATATTTCATTACCTTCTTATATTCTCCATGTAAACTACATACAATTGCGTTCAAAATATATTTAGTTAGTCATAATATTGTGTATAATTAGGTCTTTCTCATTAAATAACCCATATATATTGATAAATCATCGCTAAACAAAATCAACAAACAGGAATGAACTCTTGCAGGATATTAATCCATATAATATCCGACAATTTCATAAAGAAATCAAACTGTATTTTAAAATATAAAATACTACATAAAACACATGACTCGCCTCTTCTCCAATTATGTCCACACAAATATGTATATGCACAAAAGCTGAGTATTATCTACCATGTATTCAACTGTGAAAGCAGAGTAATAGATACTTACTTCAAAGCTTCCCCACCACTCCGCAAAAAAAACCCCCTTCGGCATTAAATGACCCATAAGGAGTTGATATGCCGTTAAACAAATCAACTAACTAACCAACCGGATTTGTGTATGGTTTCGTCTTCTCTTTCCCTGAAGATACGCACAAGGCAGTGGGGAAGGCGTAATTCTTTTTCTTAGACTATCAAAAAAACAAGAGTCTACTGTGCTATTTAACAAGTAGATGGGTTAATATTCTTTTTCCTTGACATTAATTGTAGAAATGAAGTTTTCGAAACAGGCAAACATAGGAATTGAACTTTTGAAGCCATTTCAAACTTTATTTAACGATAGCCGTGACGAACGTAAAATATCTTAATTAAAATATGTGATTCACTTTGTAAAATGATTAATATATCACTTTTGTCCACTTAGTGTACATAATATGTATAGAAACGTAGCAACTATTACGGGATACAGATAATAGAGTTAAGAAAATTCTTTTCAAACGAAATAGTAAAAATACTCTCTAAACCCTTTTACTAAAAATTGTTTTATCATTTTTATTTTAATTCTATACATTTCTTAAAACAAATATTTTTGCTGCCCAAAAAATTCAAATATTTTAAATTTTGTATTAATGAGAAGTTTGGCCGATTTTCGAATTTAATATATATATATATATATATATATATATATATATATATATATATATATATATATATTCATATATAATTTATAAAGATATATTTTTTCCACCTTTGTATTCTTTTTCAGTTTAAATTTCAAAAAATTAAAATTTTTTTTTTTTTTAGATATCAATTAAATGAACATCTTTAAACAAATATACTGATTTCAGGGTTTCAAGTTTTGGATTTTGAATTACCTTTTTGAAATCACCAATTCAAAGGAAACGGAAAGATGCATCCATTGAACTATCTGAATATTTATTTGAAATTTTGTAATATTGAAAAATTTTAAAATAAATATAAATATCAAATCCTTTTACTTATATATATATAATATATATATATATATATATAAATATATATATTTATTTTCATAAGACAAATCATATATTTTACATAATACCTGATACATTTATTTATATATCATTGACTCTTCCGTCGAATTAAACTTTGAGGGTCAAAATCAGTTCCCAAATAAACCTTCAGCTCATAAACAGAACATGAGAAATTGAATCTATATGGTTTTTTCGTGCAGGAACAATCCATTTTTTTTTTTAAGGGGCAAAAAAGACAGGTTTTGAATTCAGTTTTCCTTCTCCTAGACCAGTTGCCATCAAGGCTATAGAACCCAGTCTGTCCTGTTATTTACCCATAGCTTTAATGAATTCAGAAAGGATTCATATTTTTTCTTCTTAATAAATTAAAATATTTTGTGAATGTAATGGATTCCAGGAAATTCGAACTCGACTGAATCGGATTCCTCAATCTATTTGCCGATATCCATTACTCCACCTCTCTATATATATCTCTTTTAAGATTTATTTAATATATTTAATAACTTTGGGCATAGGTTCTTCACATTTTTATGAAGGACAAAAAAGCTCATTTTCATGTTTCCATAAATCCTTCGTAAAACGTTAAAACCTTATTTAGACGCTGTTATCGTGTACAATCCAAGATTTTTTCAAAGTGCGTTCCTTATACACAAAAAAGTAGAAACTATCACATCCATATATTATGTCGAAAAGGTCATAACGTAATATCAATACAATAAAACATATTGATCCTATTGAAACAAAGTTATCTTTTCTTGAATTTTAGGCAGAGACGTTAGAAGTATAGAATTTGAAATACTTTTTTAGGGGATACCATCACCCCAATCCTAAACAGGAAACTAGGAATAAACCGCCAGTTTTATTCGAAAGAAGCGGAAGGAGTATAGATCGGCTGATAGGTAGACCTATCTATTCCTGCCAAAAGAAAAAAAATAAGATGCTGTTAATGAACGAAACGTTGTCACCTTGAAAACATTTTAACATCCAATTGCCTTTCGTTTATTCCATCTTGCATGTTTTATTTTTTTTTTGAATATTTCATATCAGTCATTTTAACATATTTTAAATGCTAACTTTAATATGTCAAATAGATATGAACTTCTACTGAAACTAGCCTTATTCCCCCAACCCTTTACTAAATGTAATAAACTGTGCAAAATAGTTCGTAAACATTGTGCGCTGAGCAAAAATGAAAAACTTCGTGGGAAGTACTTGGGACTTTAAGCTGAAAGTATCACGCACTTGACGTTAAAGAACTGTAAAGCAATATTGTAATATTATCTAAGAATAGTCGTCGGGTAAAATTGATTATTTCAATGGAAGTCATTCCTTCAAGGTCATTCTTTTTTTTTTTTTTTCCTTCTCTTATCCTTTCCGAAGCAACTTATTTTTGCTTTTATTTCTGTCGTTTTTCGGGGCATTTCTATCTTCTGTCAGTGATACAATTTATTTTCAGCTTCCGTTTCTAACTTTTTTCTCTCCATTATTTTTTTCCTTAAGCGACTGTCATTTTTTTCCTTTTCAATGTTCTTTTCCTTTTTTTTTCCAGTGGATTTGTACGCATGCGCATACAGTGATTCACATTTACAATTCAAGGAATACAACAAGTATAAGAATAAATTTCGATCTTAAAAAAAATTTTTTTTATTTCACAGTCAAAAATTATTTTCAGATTTTTAATCTCCTTTCTTGTCAATGCACTTAAGTGGTGAATATTAATGGCATATATTCAACTTTGCATAATTAAAATTTAAGAACGGAATTCAGGTAATGCTTATATCAGACGAAAAACTTATTCATCCCTACGTAGGGACACAATGATGCCCGTAGCCTCATGAAAATTTAGTATTTTGCATAATATTTTTCAACATATTCTCCTTTGTCATTGCCCTTAATTCAGTGATGAATATGAAGTACATAGTCCCAACCTCACAATAAAAACGTAAACTAAGGGATCCATCTTCGGTTAATTTAACAGGACGTGCTAACCAATTTTAGTGATGATATATATTCATCATGAGGTGGTGATTCCTATGTCCACACACTCTCTCTCCCTCTCTGTTTTATATGAGGGACTGACCGACTGAGACTCTGGGCATATAAATTGACACTGTATGGTGATTGTGACATACAAAAAAAAAATTTAATCTTCAGAAAAATGATTCAATTTTTTGACCTTTAACGGGTTTTCATATAAAAACCGGAAATTTATGGTAAGTGAGGTGAGGGAGGAAATCTGTTCTTCCTATTTCTTGTTATTAGTTAATGCTTTAGGTCATTTATCGCGATGATAAATTTTAAATTTGTTTATTTCTTACGTTGTTTGTTTTGAGTATTTTATCTATTCATATTTCAGTATTTGAAACAAATTATATTACATTTAAGTTGTGAGATTTCTTTGAACTTTTTTTGTCATGACGTGGTTCTAGGTAGTGTAGTAGGAATTTGTTTTTGTGTCTGCATTTAGAAATTAGTTCTAATCTTATATTTACGAGATTATCTTGTTCTGCGAATATGATTATCGCTATTTTCTTTTAGGGAAGAGTAAAAAGTTTTGGAGTTAAATTTATATGCTGGTGCTGTTTTCTTATTTTTCCATTTTATTGTTGGTGTGTTTTAGTTTACGTTTTTGTGTTACTATATATGTTTCGACAGGGTTGTGTTATTTATTTTTTCTCGTTAAATTTGTTTCGTGTTAAAATTCTGTTTCTTATTAAATTATTACATCCTGTATAAATTTCAGGACTTCTCTTACATTTTTAAAATAAAAATTTAAAAATAACGTAATCTTGGTATATAAAATTATTTTAAAATTTCATAGATAATTCGTAAATATTTATAACTGTCTATTGCATGTTGGGGATTTGAAGGTTTAATATAAGGTACCTCCACGAAAAATCGCTAAAAAAAAAGAGCATAGCTTGATGAAAAAGACGCCAACCTTGCCGAAAACTAAATTTTATTGTCTAAATGCTTATGTTATTATTAAGAGGAAAGACCAAAGTTTTTTTTTAATTATTTTAAAAAAAATTTTCCTTCTTTTTAGAACATTCTAAATTTTGATTAAAAAAAAACAAACTTTTTTCTATTTGTATCAGCGGAACTAGTAAATAACATAGACAATTTTTAGCACGTTTTTTTGGTATGACACACATTAATTTGAAAAATCGTGCAAAAATAGAAATAATTATCGGATGTTAATGAAACTTTCAGAAACTATTCACAGATGATCGAAATTATTATAAATATGTTTTTTTTATGAAAGTCATGGTAGAAATATTTTTTTAAAATATTTATTACCCCCCCCATAACTAATTTTATGAAAACGCTAGAAATTCGATCGCATCGGTTTTAGTGATTACAATAATAAAAAGCACAGGGCTTTGAGGAATGCAAATCATGTTTTTTTTTTGTTTTTAATTGGATACGCAGTACATGAAAATCAGCTCTGAATTGTAACATACAAAACTCAATAAAACAAATATATTATTTAATTTCAAATGCTTTTATTTGCTTTTAGTTGTTTTTATGAATATGGACAATATTTTCTGAAAGCAAAAAATTTTTTCAATGAAAAATGAATTTTTAATACAATTATTTGTTATTTCATTAATTATAATAGATTTTACATTTAAGTTGTTAAAATATTATAAAATTAGTTAAAAGCCGCATCGGCTTTCATAAGTGTCCTTATGAGATAGATCTTTTTTTAGCGCGTTGTAAATTGTATCATTTTGACTAATCAGAAGATCCCCAGTAATTAAGAAATGTAATTTTGTGCTTATAATCGAGCTGTAATTATAAAATACGGAAGACCAACCAGAATATAATTAAGTTGCGTTATTTGAGTTAAGCATTGTTCTCCGCTGTTAAGGCCTTTACTTTTTGCGAAACACGTGTGGAGAAGTTAATTTGATTTTTCAATTTCAACTGAGAAGGGTACCTACAAGTATCAGTATCATCTTATGAAATTTATATGATCTTATTTTTATATTAATCTCAGTTACGACATTTTTCCATAAATGAAATATCAAAATTAATAATAAAATGAATGCAAATACAAATAACAGTAGAATGTAATAAATGTACATAAAATTATAGTATTTTATGTACAATTCTGATAAAATTTCATAAGAAAGGTACCTATAAATTAATTAGATACCTTTCTTAAGAAATATGAAATTTAATGTCACTCTTAACAGTTTTATTTTAATTTCTTTACAATATATTTCCCATAAAGCATCATAAACGTAAAAGTGAAAGCTAAGTAAAAAAAAAAAAAAAAAAATTACCGCTGAAAGTTTTCGTTAAAAATAACGGGGTAAATAATTTGTTCACGTAAATGTAAATTATTTCCCTTTTCTCCTTCCGTAGAACAAATTAGCCTCATGGAATTCGTAAATATATCATTCATCACATGTCAAAAGACGCGAAAGTTTATGACCTGCTTTTGTTTTATTTTCAAATTACATCTTTTTTGGCACAAAAGCTAAGTTAAGTTTGGTTCAAAATATTTTAAATAAACATTATAATTTCTGATTTTCTTAAAATAAGTTTTGAAAAAATGATAATTGATATTTAAAAAATTTCAAAGTCAGATTTCCAGTTTTTTTAAAATGGAAAAAAATGGTCAATTTTGCTGACTCAAAAAAAAAAAAGATTTTTAACGAAAATTTCGGACGTGCTAGGAACGATTAAAAATGGAAAAAAAAATACCCCAAAAATACTTTGACCTTTCCTCTTAATAATAACAAACATTTAGACGACAAAATTTTGTTTTCGTCAAGTTTTGCGTCTTTTTCATCATGCTATGCTCTTTTTTTAGCGATCTCGTGGAGGTACCTATATAATGTATATATATATATTTATATCTTTTAGTTTGAATGTTTGTTTTAATTTTCTGAAATTTGCATATTTTGGGAAATATTTGTCGATGAGTTTGATAAATATTTTACCTATATTTGTTTTGATATTTTTATTGTATGGTAAACTATATTTTTTTTTCTGTTAGGTGAAAATGTACTGACATTCAGCAATTTTTGCTTTCTTATGCTCTTTTAACAAAAGATCCGTAAAAAAAATCCATAAATTTAGAAATTTGAAGAACATATACCAATGAATTTTTATGTTATTAAAAATTTTTTAAAACCACATGCGAACCCCGAATTGTAACTCAAAAATCAAATGCTCAATTTAATATTTTAATGTTTCTAGGAAGTTTTGCTTTAAAATCCTATAGGTTTGCTTAAATGCCTAAACAAAAAGACTATTTCCTAAGTTATTAAGAAACAAGAATATTTTTTTGAAAATGTTATGTGATGTTGGTATTTCTATATGGCAGTGACTGCTGCTGAATAATCTCCTCAGATGAAGACGACACTTAAGGCAACAAAAATTTATTTCTACAGAAGGATGCTAAGAATACCATGAACATTGTATTATCAATATGAGAGCAACGACGAACATTTAATTTCAAATATGAATAAAGAATTTGAAATTATATCTGTTTCAGAATTTGAATACCACGTATTGAAATAAAAGGTCCTTTTCAGAATTGAATACTCTTTTTATAAGAAATAATAGATCCAGATTTCAGAATGTGAATATTTTTTTCATTGAAAATTTGTTCAAAAAATGGTTTTCAAAACAGATTAAAATTTTGATATAAAAAATTTTATAATTCTTTCTAAGAGCCAAAAATTACAAACTATTTTATAGAATATTATCACCCTGAACCCTTGAAGTTTGAATTTTGGAGAAGAATACCATTCTTTATACTATTTTTTCTTTTAAAAACACAGCTCAGCTAAATATTAATTTTTTAATATAAATCAGTCATATTTCCTTGATATTGTTTTTTTTTTTTTTGGGATGATCATTTATTTCATTTGATGCAGAATTCTTCTCTAACTTAATTTCTCCACCTGGAAGAGATCATATTTTATGGAATGCCTCATACTTTTTGTGTCATGGATATGATTAAAAATGTTTATCTGTAATTCTGCTACTTGTTCCTGACTGGAGCAAAATAGTGAATATATTTTCAGTGATTTCCTTTAAAATCATTTCCTTATTAAGCAAGGATTGTGAAATAAAGATATGAAAAAGTATTAGATAATAAAATAATCAATAAAATGATTCATTTAAAAATTTCTAAAAAATAAAGCTATAATTTTAAAAATTTTTTTTATTTAAAAAGCTAAACTTTGTTGTCCCAATTTTTTTTAACCAATATTACTAAAAAAGGCATTATGTCAAACATTTAGTACAAATCTTTGCCGTTACTTTTTTTAAGATAAGATATTAATAAAAAGATGAGAAATTTTGCTCCCAACAATCATTGTAATTAGTTGCTTTATTTATTTTTTCAAATAGTATGTTTTGTTTGTCCTTAATTAAAGAGCATCATATAATTATTTATATTGGAACATGGACAGTCAGATTTTCTGTAAGTTAAGTCTAATATAGCTGCATATTCTTTGCCGGGGCTAATGATTTTCTCAATTTATTTATATGGGCAATTGCTGAATCTAGATATTTATATGGCAGGTTATGAAAGGTTTATTTATATGGGTGATATTCTGTATTACAAGAACTTTTACATCCAATATGCTGAAGCGTTAGAACTATTTGCAAAATCTATAATGCTACATAGAAAAAAAATACATGTGCAATATGCTGAAGCGTAGAACACACACACAGAAATATACACATTTAGAACTATTTATATATATATATATATATAGTTATATATTTAAAATAAAACAGATAAAAAACTTTCACAAATATAATTTTTATTAAAGTATTTATAATTTTTTAGTCAATATTCTTTTTTTTTATTTTATTTTTGGGATAAATTTAATTTCAATATAGTTTTAAGTATCATTAAAGATGCATTCATTAAATATCTAAGAAACATATATAAATTTCTCCTACATTCTAAATTTTTTCATTTTACAAAATTCACTTCATATTAACTTTTTATTTTATAACATTCATCATTTCTAATTTTTATTGGCATATTTGTTTTTATTTATATCTTTTTTTTTGCACATTTTATTGTTTTTAAATGTCCCATATTCGTTTATTTAAATTGAATATTGTTTTTTTTTTTTTTGACAACAATCAACTATCTTTTAACGTTGACCATATCTTTTTTTTTTTCAAAATATCTTTTTTTGACATTTATGAATTATTTTGTCTTATTCTAAGATCTTTAAAGATCGTTCTTCTCTTTTCTAAAGATAACTTGAATATTCTTCAGCATAAAACGTCTTTATTGTGACTTGGTTTTCAATTATCTTTTTATTCATTCCTTATTTTATGTCTTTAGTCCCCCCCCTTTTCACATGTAGTATTATTTATTTCTTTTAATTAAGGGATTCTCGTTTATGCCTTTTCCTTTCAAAATATTTCTTTCCTTCTTGTTTTATTCATTTTTTTTTTCATTTTCTATCATAAAAGGGTTCTTTTTTTCTTCTCTTAAAATGCTTTGATAAGAAAATATTCTTAATTTTCTATGTCATTCTAAGACCTGAAAAAGGAAAATGTCAAAGAAATTAAGAAAAAAAACGATCATTTATTTAATTTTTTTTTAGCAGTATTTCAAAAAAGGTGTTTCGAAATATACTAAGACACAAAATTTAAATAAGGGGAAATTTCAAAGGGGGAAAAAATAGAAGGAACTTGAGGATTGTAATATCGCTGAAAAGAAAAATATCGCACCTCTAATTATTCTCTCAAAAATTTCTAACTGGAAAATTAAATGATTTCTAAAAACTTAGGACAAATAATACGGCCTTATGTCAGACAGATCTAAGTTTAATATCTATCGATAATATTAAAAAATGTAGAATTGTTTTTGAGCTGTTTTTTCATGTCAATGTTTTATCGATGCAATTGTGAAATGATTTTTTAAAAATCCAGGAAAGACATTTTCCTGATTTTTATCAACTGCATGGGAAAGTAGAGAGAGAAAAAAGAAAAATGTCTGAATGAAAAAGTCAAAGCATTCTTGTTTTCCTAAATATAGAAACTGCATGCTGGACAAACAATCGATTCATCGCGGAAATAATTAACAATTTGTTGTTTCAAATTGTTTGTTTGTCTGAATGGCAATTCAGAAAGAATATAAAAACGATGAAACTTGATCATAATGTTTTGTTCTTTTCTTTAGAAAACTTTGCTTATAGCCCACATTCTGATAAGAAAAGAACTTCTGAAATTGTTGGTTTGGGCCTCGGATGGGCATGATTCTGGAATTTCTTGCTGGAAAACCTATATCTGAAGCAACTGGACTCTGCACTTTTTTTATCAGGAGAACTCAGTCATGGCTGTCAGACAAAGCTGCACCCACAAAAACCTCTTTTCCCCTCATCATGTTTCCTCCCCAGACTTTCTCCCCTTGATTATTGGGCACATTTCCAGTTAAACCAACCTTCCTTCCTTGTAATACCGTTCCTGTAAAAGATGAACTGAAGGCAAGGATTAAGGAATCATTCTCAAAACTTTTTCTCCCAGAAGATTTGGCAAATGGCAAAAAATTTTGAGTCTTTTTGGTGATTTTTTTATTTTCCAATCCACCATCCACTTGCTAATTTATGGAGATCTAGCATTCACTGCAGTCGCATTGTTCTATAATAAATGATGTTTTCATTATAGGTACCATGTCTACAAAAAATTTTGATATATTCATTTCATGTTTCGGTTAAGTTTCCTCGCTTTTAACCTCAGATATCAAAGCTTTATCGTCTGTTCTCTAAAAAATCTTTCAAAATTAGGCCCCCACGGATTCTTGACAGACCTCATGTTATGAATTTACTGTGTTTGGGTACCCTCTTGGTTATAATTTTCACATTCTTTAGCGCCATCAATACAATAGATAAACAAAAATGGAAATGGAAAGATTCTTGTTTAAAAATGCATGTAACATTGACACTTTCTTGAAAGAATCACAAAATTTGAAATTTGTAATCCAGACAAATGGTAAGTTAAAAGAAATCACTGAATTTGGCATCTTTCAAGAGGGATTCCATCAAAAAAACAATTCTGGTTTGGATAAAAATAATTATTCCCTATATCTTCAAATGTAATCATATTTATGTATATTTGTAGAATAAAACAAATTAAAACGTATTTTGATTATTTAATAGAATTTTTTTTTCTAAGCATGGCTTAGATGTGACACAAGGCCAATAGTTTTTAACACCCGTCTCATCAGACCGAAGTTACAAATGGTTTAAATTTATCCAGTATATTTAAAAAAAAAAACAAAAAAGCTAATACGAAGTCTAGACGTTTGACCTAGAAAATCTGTTTTCTGGGGAGTTATAATATTGATGACATGTGGGAGTAAGGGGTTTTAAAATCCATATCTAATTCATCTTCATATTTATAGAATCCCCATATATATATATATATATATATATATATATATATTCTGTTCAGATATATACTTTAAATACATAAATATGAAAATAAAAAATCAAGGTATATTATTTTCAATAATTAACGCAAAATAAATGTATCTCTGCAAATAAAATAAGATAGACTAAAAGTCAATTTATAAGATAATTATTTAGATAATTTAAATTTATTTTATAACATTTAAATATGATCTCATTTCTTTGGTTTAATAGTTGTCTAGTTTTTCAAATTTAATTCTAACTTTTTCTTCCAAGCGTAAATTACATTTATTTCTGAAGCCGTTGGGGGCTTGAGATTTACTTATCTTCAATATGCGGGGAGAAATTTCTCTTTTAATTCCCAGAAATATTTAAAGCTGTCTGGTATTTAAGAT
>CAHIKZ030004991.1:1450000-1561767 GCA_903632075.3 Acanthosepion pharaonis | reverse complement strand
TTATATTATTAAGATATAAAGACAGTGATTACTGAAATATTAACAAAATCAGAAAAAAAAGTTTATCTAACCAAATGATTTTAAATCTGTGCTTTAAGTAATTCATTTTTTGTCCTAAGTAAATTTTGTCAATAGCCATTGCAAACCAAAAATAAAAAAGAATTCCTACCTGCCTGGGACAAGAATGAAATAGGTCACAAACAGACAAGGTCAGATATAACAATGAGGGTCAGAGTAAAATACACAGTTTGTCACAGATGGCAAAAAAAAATGGTAATTACATGAACAGTGTTAAAATAAAAGCCACTGTATGTGTGTGTGTGTGTGTGTGTCTAGTAGGTACTATTAATATTGTGCATTACTAGAGCTAAGGTTAGCCTGGCACAAGGCCACAATTGTGGGTCACATAGTGAGGATCAAACTTTCTACAGTAGTGATAGCCTGTGAAATTAGCTTGCTAAGTGTTGCACCAGTCATTATTAAATTTTTATGGGATATTTTATCATGAAGGAGAGATGGTTGAAGGCACGTCTGAATGATGAAATTATCTCTTGAAATTATATATATCAACTCATCCTCAGCTTGCTCTCATATATACACCGTGACAAAAATACATTTCTCCCTGCTGACATATGAAGTAAAGAGAGGTAGTTTTATTTGCTACCAAATTTATATTTAAATTAACACAACCAAAATCATTAAAAGTGGCTGGCAGATAAATCAAAAGTGATTAGAATGAATAATCGCTTGGACAATTTCTGCACACACTGTGTCCCAAAAGGAATCTCCTGTTTGCATATAAGAAAAAAAATAAAAACTTAACAGATATATCTTGGCAATCATTTTTAATGAAACCTGTATTAGAGAAGAGGTGCTGCCCAAATACACAACTATATATATTTTATGAGGTGAGGGGGCAGTTTGGTAATTTCTCACTGTTACTAGTGGCTGAAGACAAAGTTGGAGTGGATGTTTAATGCAGATTTTCAAGGCAAGAATGCCTTTTCAACTTTGAGAATTGTTACAGTACAATCCACATTTCACCATGTAACTATGCATCAGAATGTGTTTAGTGGTTTAGGCCGGTAGATAGAAATAAATATAGTGTTTAATAAATAAATAAAAACAGAGCATTGATTCAAATATGAGTATCTATTAAATGTTTAAGTAATAATATATGTCAGATTAATAAATAAAAATCCATTTCTAAATATGTATATATATATATGTGTGTGTGTGTAAAAAGCTGTTGTCACTTTTTTGCTTGTTTCCTATCAAGCTAAATGAAGCAGACAGATTGGAAGTGCATACTGCAATCATTGATAAAAATAAAACAGGCTCTACTGTGTTTGTGTGTTTTCCTAAGGTCAGAAACCTTTGCTGCTAATATGATAACTACTACGGTTGCTATATTATTTGAAAATTATTAAAAAAACAAAAATTGTCAGATGAGTAACTTTTGTCTGGTGCATGTATTTTTGTTTTCAATATCAGAAAGACAAAGGATAGACACAAACAGATGAATATATATATATATATATATTTTATAAATATAAATGACAATAGGAAAACTGTAGTAGTTGCTGACGTGTTTCGTCCAATGTGGACTTTCTCAAAGCAAAAAACGAAATGAATTTATTTAAACAAAGTAACTAATAATAACAAAACCAAAATGTCCTTAGTAACTGGAAGAATTTAGGGAACGCTATTTTCATACTGTTAACTGAAAATTACGTCAGTTACTGTCACGTGTGGAGATATTGTTATTATTGTTGTGTTGACAGATTCAACCATTTTCTTTTCCAATTTCAGTCTTGAATATTTCTTGGTTGTTGTATCAGATTGTCTAGGTCAATGTATGTGGATGTGTGTACATGTATTTATTGGTGTCTATGTATATAGAAAATGCATGCACATTTAATTGTGTATGCATGTATGTGTTTGTTTTTTTTCTTTTTTTTTTTTATAAAGGGCCGTGGAGATATTTCCTGTCTTGTCACCTTTTTTTGTGTGTGTATATCTAAATATGTATGGGTGCTTATGTCGTATAATCTGAGTGTGTTTGTATTGTTTTATGCAAGAGGTTAACACCCCACTCACACACTCGGGATTAAAATGTATACATTTTATCAGGAAGACCAAATGATGTGAGCGTCTATTCTAACGTAATTTCAATGAAAAAATAAATTGAATAACATATATATTTTTTCTTTTCTCCTCAGTAATTTTATAATTTTAAACTTAATAGAGATTAAATTTAGATTTTAAAATTGGTAATTTTTTACTTTTAATTTTAATATCAAATTTTATCATATAATTTAATACTTATTGGTTAGAATAAATTCTTTTTTAGTATAACCCCAACTTTAAAGCTCTTAATAGATATTATAACCTTACTTCGTTGTCAAGTTTTTTGAATTCTCATATACTTGTGTTTTGATTGGTCATTCTAGCTTATGTAACAGCATTTTCCCCTTGCAAAGGATCGTTAATTAAATTGAAACTTTTAAAACCATTTATTCTACATTCAACATCATCACTTGATAAGACACTGGAGGTGTTGAAACAAAATGGCTATTTTTGTAGTGATTTTATAACATATTTATGTTATAATTTTTAAATAAATAATTATATCTGCTCTACTCTGTATTGAGCACTCTTAAGAATAGTAATTGTTGGTTATTGGAATTTATTCCATATACACCAATCCTATACTTGGGTATATATATATATATATGATATATTTTAGGATATTAAATCAAAAACATGTCAAAATTACTACACAATTGCAGTTGTGTTTCAATGCATATCAATGCATCTCCTCAGACAATCTATTTATCAACTACAAAAAAAAAATTATGTTGGACATTCATAAAGCATAAAACTTGTTTAGTATTTTGTTAAATTACCTCTGCACCCCATTTTTATTTCTTAGGAAACTGCATGGTGTGGTTTGTATAATTTATGTAACCATTTGCATCCCCTTTAGTTTATGTCTGGCTGCTGTTAGCTGCCAATCTACAAGTCATGACCCATTTATAAAAATAATTTTTAACTTTGGCTTATTTTGGTTTAAATTTAATGTAGGTCATATTTGATTGGTTGATCAGAGTAAAGCCCACAAACCTTATAAACCCCACTTTTTTTTGTAAAAAGAGGCTGTCTTCTGCTTTTACATTTAAATAAATTGATCACTCACCAGGAATTTACAATCACCTGAGATGCATTGATATGCATCGAAACATGACTCCAATTGTGTAGCAATCGTTACATGTTTCTGGTGTAATATCCTAAAATAAATATGTGTGCATGCGTGTGTGTGTGTGTGTAAGCAAGTAAAAGAAGAAATTTGAATACAAAAGAAATCACAAGAAACAAGTTTGGTCACTTCAAAGAAACAAAAAACCTGTCTTTTGCTTAGAAGGGGAATTTAAGCAAAAAAAAATATATTTAGTAGGAATTGTTGATGAATGTTTACTTAATTTATAAGAAAAACTAAAATGATTTGTTTTTAAGCTAAACTTAGGAATACCCATCTCTCATAAGTACCTTTTGCAGTAGCAGCAGAAAGCTGTTACCTTTTTTGTTAACCATGACACGCTCATAGAGCAAGATTAATACCGACCTTGGCCCTTCCCTAATAACTAAGCCTAAAGTCTTTTTGAAATTCCATGTCCCTTCAGGACGTTTACAATCATGGCTCTCCACAACTTCCTTTTCTTTATTACCTGTGAATTTCAATGACTTCTTTGTAAAGTACTTTCCTGTTATCTTCTCCACAGTTTGGAATTCAGATTGGTTGCCACCAAAGTCTATAGTCTACCCTACTATTTAACCCATAGTGAGGAGGAGAAGAGATGGATTCATGCCTTTTCTAAGGGTGCAACTGACATGGCCAGTATTTGAACTCTGCTCGCTGATTCTATTTTCTGTATCATTAACAGTGGCACGACCTGTACATTCGTTAGCCTGAAATCACAATTTCTAATTTAGTAACACAATATATTCTTATACTTAAAATATCTACGTCTTTAAGTCATAAATGCAAAACAATTTAATTAATGAGAAATTCAGGAACTTGTTACTTAAGGCAATCCACATTATAAGTAGATGGCAAAACAGACGAGAACCTGAGTGTGTGCTGAGCGGGGTGAGGAAATAAACATAATGTCATTAAAATTGATTTCCACTGGGAAACCTGTTCTTTAAAAGAACGAAAACTAAAAACAATTGTTTTCTGGTTTAAAATCTCAAAAAAAAAAAATTTTTTTTACACTTGTTAGCTTCTATTATTAAGTGTAATCTGCTCACGATAAAGCAGGAGTTCTTAACCAGGGCAGAATTCCACACTACTGGGGGGGGGGGGAGTTACTGGAATTTTAAGGTTTCAGGGGAGGAGGTAGAGAAAAATCTTTTCATTTTTTTTATTTACAGAATTTGCATCACATCATGAATGTCAAAAAAAGATGGTATGATAAATCTTATTTTCAAAATGGATTCATTTTCACCTTTTATTGACCTTTTTGCTTCAGTTTATTCATTTAATAATTAGTTATGAATTAAAACAAATTACTGTTCATGTATTCAAATTTAAAAATCTATCAACCTTTTCTATTGCTATTAAATTTGTAAAACTCCTTTATAAGTATAATCCATATAAATGTACACCTTTGTGCAAATTAATTGAAACAAAACAAATAATTCCATTATTATTTACTTTCTTTTCATATTTTTCCAATTGAACATGACCTCGTGCACATAATAGTACTTTGTATGTCCATTCAACAAAGTCATTCCTTGCAGATTGACCACAGATTCTCGATTGGATTTAAATCAGGAGAGTTTCCAGGCCAGTGTAGTACTTTGATTTTCTCACTGGTAAGGCTTGCCATTGTGTTCATGCAGTGTTATAATTTTCATATACTTCCTCGGAGTAACGTCCATTTCAGATAATGGTCATAGGACAACCAATCGACAGTTGAGACAATAGTGTCTGGGCATGATGAAAATCTGATGACGCAATCTGAGGTAAAAATAGAAATCGATCACACCCTGTCATTCCAGTCACTCTAAAACTTACCATATGGTGAAAGAAGAGAAATTAAAGCAGTTGTTTCAATTAATTTGCACAAGGGTGTATCTGTACTAATATGGAAAAGAATGAAGCTTTTACTAATGACCTTTTACAACAGGACACATGGCCAAGATAAAGATGTTAGTTAAGTGAATCTAGTTCCATGTGATGGAAGTCATGAATTCAATCATAATGCAGTTGCCCTGTGACTTTTCTATAAATACATTCATGGTAATTGTTCTGATGACCTTTCCTCTTTGGTGCCTTGACTTTGTGAATGAAAGCACAATACTAGATTGGCAGCTAGGTCTTATCATTTTACAGCAGAAATGGCTAAGTGTAACCCTAAGTTCTAGGCTAACAGTTTCTTCTTCTCTTGCACTTCTTGATTGTGGAACTCTCTTCCAGCTTCTTGCTTTCAAGTCAACTTCAAACGTTAAATGCAACGTCAATTGTTATCTTTTGTCTTCTTAATTCTCATTCTTTTATTTCCTCTCTCTTCAGTAATGTTTTTCTTTTCATATTCTTTCACATTCAGTAACCACTTACATCTTAGTGGCTTTATTGCCTTGATTGGGGTGAAATGATTAAAAAGAAATCTGTGTTGGGTAGCCTAAAGAAATAAAAGAAAAAAAAAAAGGAAAAAGTCCTATATTCTCATTCAGCAAGAGCTAAGTAACATTGCAAGAACAAATTTTTTGTGATGCTAGACGCTCACTTGTTGTAACTTTTGTTAGATCAACAAATGTTCATTATCACTTCCAAAATGCTCATTGTAGATGTGGCTTTGTAATGCAGGTACTAGTAGTAATAACGCCTTCAATAATACTTGTTCAAATAGTAATTGCCGAATAGTAATTTGTATAATGATCAGTATAGAGAAATAATATAGTGGATAATATAGAGAATAATGATCACTTAGACGTCATGCTAATTCCTATTTATATCTTTGCTTTATGATCACATGAATTATTTATTTAATAACGGAATTGTCCAAGTTTGCTCATTGATGATCTGTGTTCAAACTACGGTGTTTTCTAATTCCACATACTATGCCATTTTTTGGATATCTCAGTTTTAGTTAATTCCCTTAATTTAACTTCAAAGAAGACTGTAGCAGGCCATTTGTACGTGTTGTGAGACAAACATGTACATCTCCTGAGATAGCTCACTACAAACATGGTGGACTCTCTCACAGTATAAGCCTGCCAAGAGAAATGTAAAAGGAAAAATGTGAAAACAAAAAACACTGGTGCGTGTGTGTATATATATATATATATATATATATATATATACAATTGACAAAGACGATGTGTAAGTAAAAATGTGAATGTTCGTACGTATGTGAATGTGTGTAAATGTTTATGCTTGTTTCCCGAAGGAAAGGTATTGCGCCCCCGACACATACAAAGGGAAAGACACAAATCTTCACTAGAGATTTACAACATGTTATATCAGTTGGATTTGTGAAGAAAAGAGAACAAGACAAGGTCTCGCCAAGTATATACAGTCACTTGAGAGCGCCTCCAATTAGCGGTTTCAAAAATTAGGAAATTAAAGAGGAGGTAACTCCGATAAAGACATTTTTAAATTATTCAAAATGTGTTTTGTTAGGTTTTTTTTTTTTTAGGAAATGGGTGGTGGTACCAATAAGAGCAATATTGTAGCGTGAGGCTTGCGACGTGTCACCTGTAGAAAACGAAAAATAATCTCAGTTGATGATGTTATTTCGAAAGAATAAATTTTTTAAAGGTCACCATCTGACAATGAATCACATCTGACACTTTTCGTAAATAATTTTTTAAAAAAATAAACAGTAATTTATGAGGATTTTTAACAAAGGTAGATAACTCGATTTTTTATTTACAAGAGTAGCCTCCCCTGCCTCAGTAAACAATGTCCAAGGATTGTTTTAAAAACGTTCACTCCAAAAGTTTTACTTTCAATGACGGAAATGGTTTTCCCCCAAATCAATTCTCAAATCGATGTTTACTTTTTTGATTATATCATTAATAGATTCTGTTAAGTCCGAAATATCTCACGTCATATAAGAATTCTTAGCCTTCAAATATTTGTGTGAAGTTAAAATCATCTGGTAGGCTAATGTTTATCCAGAGACCATGAAATGTTTTTTTTTTTTAAAAAAAAAAAAGAGTACTATTTTTTATTTTTTTATCTGGCTTTGAGAAAATTAGCAAAAGTTAGATAATTTCCATTCAGCCTAATTTACTAATGTTTGTTTTTCAAATGTCTGTCAATCTGGGTAGCCATCAGTGAATTTCAAACTGAACCCTTTATTGTTCTAGTTCTGCTGTCAAAGATATCATGTCTTGTTCTTATTTAGCAGAGTTTTAAGCAAATCTTTACTACCTGGGCCAAGGATTGAAGTCACAATGACTATCACCGAATTTACAAACCAACATTTTAATCCACTGGGACGGCTCATTTAAAAATTCGGGCAAAAATTTTTAGATATTGAATTTTTAATGCCATAATATTAAAATGATGCAGGCGATAATAGCTCTCCACATACTCCTTTTACTCTTAATATACATCTTGAGAAATGTTGTGAAGTTATTAACTGTTGTCTTATCCATGGTTTTGAATTTTCTACATACATGTGAAAATACATGTGATACCCTACCCTTGCCAACTGCCAATCGTGGGTGGGGGATGGGTTAACACAGTTTTGGTGGCTAAGGCAGTACTGCCACCCTTTTGCGCCACCAGCAGTTCTTGCCACTGGACAGTCATAACTGCCGTACTCATTTTGTACACGCATGTAAGGCTGAAGTTTAGTAAAACTGATGGCCGCTCATGTAAAAAAACGTAATGTACACAAGTTGTCGGTATTCATCAGCACAATGGAAGAAGAAATTGTAAGGCTTAAATGGACAGCCATGGTAGCATCAGCCGTTTGCCATTACTAAGACACCTCCAATTAAAAGTTGTCAAGTTCAATATGAACACGGGCCTTAGGAAGTTTTTGGTGAGTTGTGGCAGATGGCTTTGTATTCCGATGGGATGGTTTTATCATCCCTGAGTGCAAGCCATTACATGAAGCCCTGTGTCAGTTGCAACGTAGTAAAATGCAATAGCGTGAAAGGTAGATGCGTCTTTTTCCCAAAAGATGGCGCTGTCACTATCACAAACAGAACCATATAACAAAAGTATAGGAAGGTGCTGGGGTGAGTACTTGTAAATGGCACAAATTTTTTGTAGTTTTTAATAGCCAGTTGAGGCGAGCATGAAGCGCACGTAGCGTTACCTAAAGCAGCTCTTATGCTAAGGGAGAAACACAGCAACAGTGTACGGCAGAGAATGCAGATTATAACTCTGCATGCTGCTATTCTTTTATTATCCCACTTCTTTTTGCTGAGGCCTGAATTGCGTGGATGCCACTCGACTTCTCTGACAATTAAATGAATCCACCTTCCCACATATTGTTTTTGTGTTGCAACTGAATATGGTTACGTGGTCAACATGTATGTGCGAATGAAGCTATGGTGGGGTTTAAGTGATAAGGGAGCATCTGGTGAACAAGACAACCTTTAATGAAATGTTTTAATAATGGCAAGTGGATAGTACGACGACCTTTAAATAAACCGGGTTCAAAAATGAAGGAACCTTACGATGCAGCTGACGTAAAGACGTGTACATTGCATTTAAACATGACCGACCATGGGCTATAGGACTTCTGCGTAGGTAATATTTTTAGCTTTGTTTGTTAGAAAGTAAATGTTATCCTTAGTCCCGACTCGGGAGCAGCCTATGTAAAGCTATTTATGGGCGAAACACTGTTCACCTAAATGCAGACCGCGACGCTGAGCGTCTGTCCTTGCAATTTGGCCATTGTTGTTGAGCCGTGCTCGCCGTACCCCCAGGGCTTTCTGAAGCTCTGGCAGACGCAGTAGATCCGGAATTCCTCAAACGATGATTAGCGGTCTGCACAGGATTTTAAACGACGAATAGCAGTTTGTTGAGGTTGTTCCGAAACCCTGGAAGATGCTGTAGCCCTAGCATTCCTAAGACGATGCGAAGTGGTTTTTTCAGGGCTTTCTAAAGCTCTAGAACATGCTGTAGCGCTGGCATTCCTTAAACACCAAAGAATTGGTTGTGTTGGGGACTCGGCAGCCCTGGCCTTAGAAACACGTATTGCCTCCTGTAAATTCTGTACTAAACACTCTTCAGTTGAAAGTCTAGCATGTCGTGATGACATAACTGATGCCAGCCTTTCAGCTGTACTTTCCATGGAGATGCAGGTAGCAGAGCGTGAGGCCATCTGAGAAAGACGCAACAAAGTTTGCTCTGTGGTTTCACTTGCCTTTGCTGCTCTTGTAGCGGAGGCAGCAGCTGTGCGCCGTCCAAAAAGTTTTTTTCGCTTAGACGGCATTTTAAACAATTTTAAAAAGCCAAATGTAATAAATGGCATGTAGGTTTTTTGAGTGCAAAAAGTACGTGTAGTCTAAACGTAGGCAGGTTAGAGGGATCCCAAAAATGTATGTAACTATATCAAAAGGGGATCGAAGACAAAAAAAATGAAGTTTAAAAAATTGCAAGACAGTAATCGCGGAAGTGTAAACACGCATGCGAGTTATTGTATAAAGATGCGGTTGACCTTGAGCGCATATACTAAGGTGATGTACCTACGCCCATGCGTGTATAAGAGAACTGCTTGTGCGTATGATTGGATGGGCCCAAGGTTAAACGCTTGCAACCGTGCCAATGAGCTCGCAGCAACCTTGAACAGTTGACGTGGTTGGTTTACCTCCAGCTGGTTTAATCCAAGCAGTGCACAGTGGTGGCTGACGTTTCAAAATAGTATCTTGCGACTTTATTGTATCGGTTTTTTTTTTACTGATAAATATGAAAGCTATGTAGTTCCTTATCCCAAAATAGACATTGCCTTTTTGATTTACATCGTCACCAATGTAGCGCAGTCTCTCAAAGTCAGCCAATCAGAAAATGGGATTTTCAAGCTTCATTTTTCTCTAAAGATTTTGAGCAGCCAGGAGATATGAGAGTTTTATTGATCAAAAGTTGAAAATACAAGCATTTTTACATTTCTTACGATCAAAATTTGAAGCAATATTAATTTCGTTTACTGATGAATGATGAAGGCATTTAAAGTAGTACGAATTTAGATGAAAACATGCAAGAACTTTTTGAGGCAGCAATGTGCAGTAGTAAAATTACAGCAAGTACTTGCTACATGTAAACGGCATGAAAAGACATAACAGACCCCCAGTGGCCCCTCGAATGAAAAAATGCAATCAAATGTGAAAAATTGGACAATTGGGGGAACCGATTCTGTTCATTTGGCTTAAAAGTGGTGGCGTGAAGTGGCATGAAATGTGTTAGTGATTGCCCACTGAATTCAATCCGATGCTTTAGTAGGCTAAATGGCCTATAAAGTAGCAGTTTCACCTTGTTTTTACTGAGTTTTCTGGTAAAATTTGACATGTAGCTCCTCTGTGAATCCCTTTTAAAATGGCCTTGACGTTTACTGTGCAAATGCAGAAAACATGGAAAGTAATGCATACCTGCATTGAAACATTAAAAGATCCTTTTTAAAAAACCATGGTATGAGTGTTAAATCCTGAAATAAAAGTAGGCTACCTGAAACCTCTACCCCATTTGGGATGCTTGATGCACACACGAGACCCCCCCCCCCCCCACATGATCTCGCATGACCCTGGAGCATGAATGGGCCAATCAGCAACAAGTGTTATGCATTGCGCAAGCCACACGTAACTAATAACGATAATCCGATTGGCTTTTAGAGCGCTAAGTTCGGCTGCGACAGAAATCCTTCATTGTGATAACTTTTGCGTCCAAAACCAAAATATGGCCATTCTTGTCCTTTCTTATTCCCATATAAGCACTTAAATCCGACTTTTCTAATTATGCTACTGCTATTCTGACATGAAAAGTGCCCATATCTGCTTGTGTGCAGTGAATGCACATAATTACACCCGTGTGTGTCCGATCAAAAATGAAAAATCAATAATGTTGAGTTAAATAGACTTAAATCAAAAATCAATTTTTGGTGCTGTCAAAAACTCCACAGGACCATTAGCAGTAACTGTGTCAAATTTGGTTGAAAAATGTAGGAGATCCGATCAAACATATAAACAAACAGACACATTTTGCCTTTTATCATATGTATATGATGATAAATCGAAGTTATTTGTTAGGATCAATAAATGTTATAAACCTGCAAATCATATTTTTAATAGCCTTTTTGTGTTGTTTATAATTAACACATACAATCGACAAACATTAAATTTTTACATTTGCCACACTTGCTCATAGGATGATTTTTTTTTTTTTGTCATTTCAATATTTAAAAAAAAAAAAAATCCTTCTTGCATTAAAAAAAGATCAAACTTATTTTTTTTTCTCCATTTTAGAAAAACTGAAAAAATTCAAAACAAAGACTTTTTTTTTTCTTTTTTATAATTTATTCACCTTTTTTTGGATTTTAAATTTTCTTATACATTTAATTGGAATTTTGATTTTGATATTTTTTTGTAATATTTCTTTCAAAAAAATTTTGAAATAACCAATGTAACAAGAATTGTTGTGGGATTCAAGTCTCCATCTTTTTCCCATTTTGACTATTTTTTTCTCTTTCAAATTGTCATTTCTTCTTTAACTTTCTTTCTCTTCACATTTTCCTTCTCCCATGTTGAAGGCAAGAGAAGGAAGATGCCCACCAAGTAAGTCATTCACTAAACTACTTCCCAACCCTCTGGCAAAATTCAGAAATACAGGGTCAGGGTGGAGTAGATGCTGTGGGGATGGCAAGTGGTGAGCAGAGAGTAGTGAGGCACGAGGGGGTGGGGGTTGCATTGAAAGAGTAGGAGGGAATGTATGCGTTGGGGGCAGGAGAGTGGTGAAAGGCAGAGTAACAACGCCCCCACTGACGGAAGTCCATTCATCTTCCCTTCACAAACATCAATCCCCTCCCCACTTTGGATTTTACCCCCACCCAACACTTTTTTTTTTTTCTTTCTCATTCATCAAAGTAGAATATTAAAAAAAAAACATTTTTTCTTGTTTTAAAGTAGAGCAAATGCATAGATTTAAAAACCAATGAACTCTTCTCTTATTTTCCTATGTGAGTCGATCGAAGCAAACCTTCAACCCCCCCCTCCCCAAAGGTTTAACAGGTTGATTCCAGAACTTGAGGTGTTATCTGAGTATTTCAACACAAAAAAATTTTTTTTTTACCACTGAAAAGATTCTTCCCGAAATCAGCGAAGCGAACTGGACCAAATGATAGACACATGAAGGAGAAGGAAAAAAATTGTCATGAAATCAAAATAGAAAATATTG
Organism: Acanthosepion pharaonis; assembly: GCA_903632075.3. NCBI lineage: Eukaryota > Metazoa > Mollusca > Cephalopoda > Sepiida > Sepiidae > Acanthosepion > Acanthosepion pharaonis. The sequence continues at coordinate 1,549,352 of CAHIKZ030004991.1, read as the reverse complement.
AATAAAATGAAAAAAAACAAACAAAAAAAAACAAAAAAAAAAACAATTCAAATATTTTCTTTATAACTTATTTGGAATTTGAAACTTAAAAGACAGTAGTTCTATATTTGTATAATTTGATACTTAATGAATGGAATATTCATTTAAGAGAAAATAGTTGTAAACTGTTATGAAATTCAGCATGCTTCACATTGTTGGTCCACAAGTCAAAAAAAAAAAAAAAAAAAAAAAAAGTCTGAATTTCAAGTGTTTGATTTTATCAATGGAACAAGTTACTCATTTAAACAATATGGATCTGTAGAAGGAAATTCAAATTGTTTAAAGTTGTTTATTTTACACTAATTTTATTAATATTTTCACATCTAAATAGGGTCTAGGGAAAATAATTCAATGTTTTAAATGAATGCTGGGTAAAATTTTTCATAAGATTAAAAAAAAAAAAAAAAAGAAGAAAAGAAAAGTCTTTCTTTCCTCAGACAGATACAGATTTCATTTCCAATAAGAAAAAAGTGAATTGTAAAAAGGCTTGAGTATTTGGAATATGTGGGTTTTTTTGGGGGGTGGGGTCATCTGTTTTTGCTGCTGTCTGGGCAAAGTAAATCAGAGGGTGTGGTTTGCTCATTTACTAAATCAACTGCTTTCTTCTATCAATGCCAGTAACAAAACCCTTTGTTAATCTGGCAACTGGATAAGATCACAGGGAAAACTTGATTCATGCTTTTTGTAAAAGCATTAATAAAAACAAATATACTTGCAATAATTTTTTTTTCTGAACTGTTTCCTTTCCATGAAGTCTATTCACACATAATTACATTTAAGTTTTTCTCTTAGAATGTTTAAAACAACTTCAACAATTGTAGATAGTTTTAGGTTTTATAATTCTTACATTTTTACTCCAAGCGTCAATAATCTTGGATGGGGGGGTGGCGGCTAAAAGAAACTATTTTGGAACAGAATATATTCTGTACTTGCCTTAGCATCATGAAAAACCTGATTGACTGGACTTGTTCAGTGGAGAATATGGTAAAAAAGATTTAAATCTATTGATCTTTGAACAAAGTAAGACATGAGTCTCAGGTAATACATCAAAATATATAAGTTATGAAGAAACAAAAGGTCAATTCTCAAATTCTTTGCAAAATTCAATCATCTGTTGTCCTGTGGATCTTGGGAGAGAAAAACAGAGTAAAAAAGAAAAAAAAAAAAATTTTTTTTTTTTTTTTTTAGAGGATAACATTTTTTTTTTCTCTCTATCTGTGGAAGGAAAAATTACTAATCAACATTAGAGAAGGAAAAAAACAATAGTTGGGATTGAACATTGAATAATTTGTGAAATTCAAAAAAAACTCTTAGGAGTCGCATACCAGACAAGCCACATACCAACTCTGACATGATGACAAATAAAGGCTTGAGAGGGGGGGAGGGGGAAAGAAAGAAAATCTACTTCTGTCTGATATGACATTTGCGATATTTAAGTGTACAAAAAGTGTACGCAAATGTAAAAACTCTCATGGAACAGAGGGAGTAATAAAAAAAAATTTGCAAGCATTTCAGACTTGATTTAAATTTTTGAAGAGAGATTTAATTAAATAATCAGAAAAGTTAATTTTAATAAGGGAAATATAAAACATGAAAAGTAATTGTACCATTATAATTATTTCTTATCTTAATTGCAATAATAATCATTTTTGTCTCTCCTCATTGGATCAAATGGAATCAAATAACGATAAGAAATTATCATAAAACTCATTTTTACAAGAAACTAGAATCTCTGCAATATTTACATTGTTTTTTCTTTTATAAAACAAAATGCAGCCATAAAATCAATCGAGTCAGAGTGACAGCTTTTGTTCACTTCTAACAGGAAAAGTTCTCTTGGGCTTTTCACCCCAACCAGAGGCAACTGTCACTTGATGGCAGAATCAGATCATCCGGGCAGCATTTAGTGAGGTAATTCCCAAGAGAAACTTCTTTTTGTTGTTTTTTTTTTTAAATATAAAATTTGGTTTAAAAAACATATGCTAACTGAAAACGGATGTAAAAAGATAAAGGATTCTGAATTCATAAAATTTAAATTCCTTAAAGAAAGGCCAAAGTTGTAAAATGCAAATAAAATCTCCATTCCAAATATGGTGATTGGATGACACTTGATGAAGTTTTTATTATCATCATTGTATATATTGTCATAGGAACACAGATGTAAATATCTACATATCTGATATATGACAATCATCACACACACACACTATATATATATATATATATAGATATGTGTGTGTGTGTGTGTGTGTGTGTTTTAAATTATTTTCAGATAGAATGTATTTGTAAAAGAACAAAATGAATAAAAAGACAAGAGAAAAAAACTATTTTTAGCCAACGCATTTCATCCCCATGCAATTGTAGGGTTTATTTTGTTGCACATGTTTATATACAAGAGCAAGGATGTCATTGGTTTATCATAGGCTTTTAAATTTGATAACATCCATGAATATACATCAGGCAGATAAAAGGTCTTTGGTAAACCAATGACATCCTTTCCTTTCTATATAAACACATGCAACAAAATAAATCCTACATTTGCCTTGAAGTCCCATAGTGGACAAAACGCATTGTCTAAGAATAGTTTTTCTGCTTGTCTTTATTTGAGATATATATATGGATGAAAGAGACTACGAGGAGCGAAGTTTAATTAACAAACAAGTGGCAATCATTTTGTCATAATTGCCATTTTGTTTATCCACATCTTTTTATCTGATATTATAAAGAGGACGTGAATAATCATTAACAGAATTTATATTATTTCCTGTTTGTAGATGAAATATCAATTTCAAGTACATCATTCAGGTCTTTTATATTTTACAAGTATATAGATCTATGTGTGTGTGTGTGTGTGTGTGGCTGCTGTCATGAGTAAATGCTTTCAGCTTTTTCAGGAACACAATAAACAATGTTCTCCTCACCAGAAGAGAAATAAAAAAAAATAATAATCCAACAAATTGCACAGTTAATGCACCCCACTGCCAATCATTCTGCTCTTTTATTAAACCTTCCTGGTCCATTTCTATCAAATCCTCCAAGCACCCACCCCCCACCCATCCAAAGGGTGAAGAAGGTGTCCAAAATACCACCCCCACTTTGCATCTATGTCTTACTCTCCACCTTTTTCATTTTTTCTTTTTATTTGCTCTCTCCCCTGATCTGCTGAGCTTCACCCATCATAGTCCTAATCATCTGTGTCAACTCCGTGTCATCCATATTCTCAACTAGAGAGTCACACAAATGTTCAGGATCTGAAAAAAAAAAAAGAAAGAATTAATGGCTTGCGAGTTTAGCTTCACTCATAATTATTTTTTCTTCTTTTTTTCATGCATTTCTGATAACAAGTGGGCTTCCTTTTGCAGATTTAAAATTTTAAACACATATAGTTGGCCGTTGAAAGAAATTCATGAGATAAAAAAAACAAAAAAACAACAAAAACAATAATATTGATAATAAGACTAATAATATTTATTATATATTAGCTTAAAAGACACCATATCAGGCAGCATTTAACCTACCCCTCATGTGGAATGCTCTTCATTGGGCCTTCATCACAATAGGTAGGGAGAAATAAATGTGACAGGCAACAATAAACTAAAGAACTCAAAAAGTTATTGCTGCATTTAAACATTGCATTAATATCTAAGATGACTATTTAAAAGTTCAATGACAATTCTTCTGCTGCCACTTAATTTAAAGACAATTTGATGTACATAGGTCCTTAATTTCTATAAAAAACATTCTTTTTATTTCATGGGTGATTTTCATTGGATTTTGTAATTAATTTTGATTATTCCCAAATTTATTTCCAAGTTATAAAAATTTTTATTGTGCAAAAATATTTGTTGCAAAAAATCACATTAAAAAAAAAAATGCAGTAATGAAATCTTGGGAATCCAAAATTTCAGGACTGCAGGTCAGAATCAATCCCAGAATGTTTTTAATTTGCTCATGGAGTCGGCCTGATTCCAAAATGGTTTGGGCTACAACCTCTAAGAGTAAAATGGAAAAGTGTGACCCAGTGACAATGGTATTTATTATATAGATTAGATTGACCAAATGGAAGCAGAGTGAGAAAGATGTGAAAAATGAAAATTTTCAGACACACCTCCTGTGTCCTTTCTCAATGAGATGAGAAATGAAAAATGAAGTAGGATTATCTTTTCAAGGAATTTGTACCTTCCCCTCTCCACTGCATGTATTATATTACTGAATAGATCTGATCATTTTAGGCTAGTTGCTTGCCATGGCCAGGTATTGAACTCACAACTCCTTGGGTCAAGTCACTGGATCACTTCAACCAACACTTTTATCCACTGGGTCATGTGTCCTTGGGGACATGGCAAAAGTGAGCAGAAACTTGGAGAGTTAAGTTACTAAAGGGAAGTGACTGAGTCAAAGATGTTCAGAAAAGGCATGACATGTGGAAGTAGAACAATCTACCCCAGTGGACTAAAAGGGTTCGGTTTGAAATTCCAACATATATCACCTGAAGAAGGGCAGAGTGTACAATGGCTGAAACATCATGAATATGACAATAAAGATGAGGACAATAGTCTGAACAATGCAAATAGTGTAGTTACAATATGTCATATCAGAAATATAGACAGATATCTTTTGAATAATTATTATGGGGGGGGGGCTTGCAAACAAATTTTAACATTGGTCACATTTATAGACAAAGAAAGACTCAATAAATAGATTTTTATTTTTTGCACTTTAAATAAACTAAAAGACAGGTGAAATGGTGTGGAGATCATTTTTTTACTTTCTTTCCTTACCTTCAATGGGTGTGTCATCATAGAGGGAACTCTTTCGTAGAAATAATGGGAGGTTGAGTGGTGATGCCTTCTTAATGACCATCATGTGTTCTGTGGCATGTTTCCAAAGTGCTGAACAAGAAGAAAAAAAAAAAGTTTAATTATTACTAATTAAGAACTTAATAAAAGAGTTTTGTACCTTTTTACAAGTGATACACAAAAATCCAAATGCTTATGTCCACATCATATTGAAACACTGGCTCCTCTATGATCACTAAAGTTAAACAACATTGAGCCTGGTCAGTAACAAGATGGGTGACCACTTGAGAATACTAGGTGCTGTAAACCTGGATGTGCAGGTGGTGTAATGGATAATGATTTGGAATTGTTAATTGGAGAACAGAGTTCCAGTTGGGTTCATTATATTCATTTACACAAAAGGTATGAATCCACCTCTTCTTCCTCCAGCTATGGGTTAATTAGTAAGTCTTTTATCACAATATGATGTATTGGTTTGTGAATTTGGTGCCTGGGTAATTGGGAATCCAATCTCTGGGTTGGGTAGTGCAGACTTAGGGTGAACAATAAATGGGCAGTACTAAATAGTAACAAGATATCTCTTGGATATGGACAGTAGAACAAGAAGAATCTAATAAAATAAAGGGATCAGTTTAAAATTACCTCAAGGTTACACAGATAAATAGACAGCTGAAGAAGGCCAAAAGACACAATGGTTGAAACGTTGTAATAATAGCAGAAAAGATAAGGATATCAGTTCCAATGTAAACAATGATAACCCTTTAGCACAGAAATTAAAATTATTATTTTCTTTTGAAATGACTGTCTTTGGTTTTTCTTTAATTTCAAAATATCTTCTGAGCTGTTATTGCAAGTCGAGAAATATCAAGATTATCAAGGAGCATGTTGATTAGAAATGCGAGCCCAGGCCAGGAAAATTACTCCAATTAATATGTCTGTGTTTCAGTGAGCAAAAAAGATGTTATTGTTATATATCGGAAACAATATATAAATTTTCATATATGTGAAATTTTTTTAGGAATATCTATGACAAAGTAGAAAACATTTTTCATCTGACATGTTTCGTCTTTTAGGGGTTCATTGAACTAAAGTGATTTTTATGTTCATATGATTACACATGAGCATGAAAGAGAGGGGTTACTGAAAACTTAAATTTTGTCATCTGGTATAAAACCATAAAGAAAAAGAAACTAAACAAAATCAGCTAGAAAGACATATTTAAAAAAATATAAAAATAAAATAAAATTTCAATGACCCTTTCCTTCATGTGTGGATATAAATCACAACAATGTAAATATCCTTTTAGCCTGATGAAGTCAGAAAGGATGAAATGCATTATAGGAAAAAATTTTCCCACTTTATCATAGATTTTGCAGTGTGTGTGTGTGTGTGTGTGTGTGTGTGTGTGTGTGTGTGTGTGTGTGTGCAAAAAGAAAAGATGGAAAATATTTACCTTGATCAAGCAAATGTTGTTGGAAACCTTCCCACCATTTATCTGATTCTTCTTTGGAACCTGCAGACAGTACGTGTTCCGTTCTGCCTGTATGTGTTTTGGTAATAACATGGAATGTATGTGGATGTTGGGTGATGCGTGGGTCAGCATCAGATACCTGTGTACTCTGTAATATCAGCCAGAAGAGAAGGACAGGGTTAAGTTGAATTAAGTGCTGAATAATATATATATATATATATATATATATATATGAGTCAGGGGTACTGCAAAGTTCTTTTTGTTTTCTTGGTGAAGTCAAGAATTTTTCAGAACACTCATATGCATATTTTTTTTTTTTAATATGCAACTTGCTTATAAAGTAATTGTAGTCAAATTTGACTAAATACAGTGTGCATCAGAAACACCTGCCACATAATGGTAAGATATTAGTTACAATGGTGTCTTCATTTAGGTAATGTCTTAACATTATGTAGGCGGTATTTCTGTTGTACACTGCATTATGCAACTCCACAAGTGATATTAATGGGGTTTCAGTAAAAAAAAAAAAAAAAAAAAAAAAAAAAGAGAGAGAGAAAGAAAGACAGAAAAAAAGAAAAAACAGAAAATCAACAAAAAATAGTTACAAAATACATTATTTTATACTGTATTCAACAACTCTACTAAGTTAGGAATTAAATGTTTTCTTATTCTTTTAATTAGACTGAAGCATGAAAAATTTAACCAACTTGATTTTTAACCCTTGTACAAAAATTATTCAAGCCAAGTCATCATCAAAATCATAAGTTGGTTATAAAAAGGAAAAGTTGTCTATTTGACCCAATAACATGGATTGCAACACAAACACTATCTATCTATCTATATATATATATATATATATATATATATATATATATAAAAAACTTCAAATGTTATAGTACAGGGCTTAGTAACCTATGGCACGTGTGCCACAAGACATCATACTACAATGCAAAGATATTTAGTTGTTTCAATTTTAATATATATTAAAGTATATATACTATAAATTACTATATAAAATATATTGTTGAACAGGTATATTGATTTTGACTTGTATAAAAATACATCTGCTGTTGGCACATTGAATGATTTTAAGTTGGCATATACTCAGCAAAAGGTTACCGATCCTGAATTATATTTGATATAAATATATTGGATTAAAAATAAATATATTAATTCTTTTTATATATATATATATATATATATATATATATATATATATATATATATATATATTATAAAAATAAAAAGGAAGAACAGTAAGATATACAATCCGGTGTTCTTATAGATATTTTTATTTTTACAAAATAGTGCTCAGTGTAAATTTACAGAGCATTAATATTATAAATTAATTGATTTAAAATAATTATCAATATCAATTCTTTATAAAAAAAAAAGAAAGTCTATTGGAATAACAGTGAAAATATTTTAAAGTTGTATTTAAAATTGTAGATAAAACAAATTCTAACCTAAGCATCTTTTAAAAATTGCAGTTAAATAAAATGTATGCTAACCTAAACACCTCTAAAAAAAAGCACTACTGGCACTTAATTGAATCCAATAAAAAACCTACTGAAAAATGAAATTATAACGAAAAGCTAGATGATGTAGGCTGGTGAACAACCCATGTCCTTTGTACATACATATGAAACTTTATTACTTAGCTTATATATATTTAAAATACATAAATAAATTAATTAATAAATAAAGTTTACTAAATCTGAGAAATGAATTAGCTATTTTTCCAGTAAGTGCCATAAATATTACTTAAATAATATTTAAATATAAAAGTTTAAAAATCGTAATATAAATATACTTTGATATGGAAAAATAATTTTACTTACTATAAGTATTTTCAAATACATTTCCTTCTGTTATAAAGTAATATAGTCTATTAAAAATAACAATGAAAATATTTGAAAGTTGTAATTAAAATTGTAGTTAAATAAAATGAATTCTAACCTAAACTTCTTTTACTTAGTACTACACGCACTTAAAAGAATCCAATAAAACACCTATAGTAAAATAAAATTAATATGAAATGCCAGAAGATGTAAGCTTTTGAATGACCCATGTCCTTTGTACTTACATGAGAAACAATATATTACTAGGTTTATATATATAAAAAATAAAAGTTTACTAAATAAGTAAATTAAGTAACTATTTTTGCTGTCATTTTCATAAATTTTACTTAAAAAAAAAAAAAAAAAAAAAAAAGTACCCTAATATACATACTTATACTTGATGTAAAAATAATCCTACATAATATAAGGAATTCTAATACATTTAACTGTTCATAAAAAAAAAAAAAATAGTATAATAAAAATTTTAAAAATGAGAATATTTCAAATCGTAGTTAAATAAAAAGTATTCTAATCTGAACACCCCCGAAAATCTTTAAATTTACAAATAGGAAAAAAAAATGTCGTAAGAATTTTTTTGCCGTTAACAATAAATTTAAAAAAAATTCAGACGACATGCATTCAACGGATGTCAGTTCTCATCGAAAAATACATCCCTACCCCTTACCAAAATGTAGCTAATAACCGATACAATGATACAGACATAAGGAAAACCCAGACAACCCTTGTCCAGTTGAAGTAGATTTATCTGTAACCATGGAAACGTGATTTTAACTGTGTCTTTAAAACCCAGTAATTTTAAAAGTTACTCCAAAATTCGCATGAGGATAAAATGGAACTAATGTCTTTAATTTAATTGCAAAATTAAATTCGTGGCTTTTAGCTTCCATTTTTGAAACATGGTTAGAACTGTGTAACGGAAAAAAAACAACATATTTTAAATCAATTAATTTATTATATATATATATAAAAAACATACTGGTGTATCCGTGCCATCAAAATTGATGGGGAGAAGGAATGCATTATATGTAATATGTATTATAGTCTAAGTAGTTTTCATTTAATCCAAGTACAATTTTGTAATTTAAAATAGTTTGTTGTTAACATCAAAAATTGAACAGTGTACAATTTATAAATACCCAAGGAAAGATATTCGTATATAATCCTCATAAATGTTACATATTTACAACCAAAATTATGTTTACTGTAAAAGTTCCCAAAGCACAATATTTTTTATGTAAACTTTAGAAGGTCTGAGTAATCCTTGACATTCCGTAGATTCAATCTGGAATTTCAGAGTCTGCTCATTTTCTCGTCCTATTAAGAGCAACGCATCATCAGATATATATTTAAAAAAAATTTTTTTTTTTGTCAAGTTATTACCAAATTTCACAAGATGTATTCCAAATTGCAACATACAATAATTAACGACAATATATATATATATATATAATATATATATATATATAGACACAGTATCATTCAACCCACCTTTTTGCAAAAATATTATCATCATATGATTTGCAACTATATTTTAAAATTAAAAAGTAATAATTGCATTAGAATTCATTTTTAGCCATGTGAGTGTTTCAAAATTCTCAGATTAAAAAGTAAAAATGAACGAGAATAATTATTATTATTATTATTATTCTCGTTCATTTTTACTTTTTAATTCTGCTGATAGTTTCAAAATGCTACATACATTTTTAAATTTTCTATTCTCTTGAATTTATTTCCATATTTTTTTTGTGTGTGTAATTATTTTAACTTTTTATTATTCATTCATTATTGCAGATTTTAATAATGAAACTTAGTATCTATTCTTCTTTTTTTACTTTACAAAAATAAATTTCAAACAAAATATCTTGAATTAGTCGAGGCTGGGGTGGTGCAAGGGCCTCTGCAAAATCCCAAAATTATGATATGGAAAAATAATTTATTTAGGTTATGGAAAATAATTTTTTTTAATCAATCTTTAAAAAATAAACTTCATTGTTTTTTTGGTTTGTTACTAACATGAAAAAAAGTAAATAATTTTAAATTAGGTTTTATTAAAGCAAAAATTATAGTGAGATTTATTTTTTTTGAAAATTAATTAAATATCAATTCAATAAACAAATATTCAACACGACTAATGTTGCCGTAAGTCATGTCCGTTTCTCATAATTTTTATTTAAATAAAGTTTCTTTTTTTTCTTTTCAAAAACAAATGTAACTGGAATATTTTCATCATTATTTTGCATATTTCCCCACAATTGTTACACACAAACACAAAAAAAACTTTTTTTGCACACTGCCCCTCAAATGTTACACACAAAAAAATGTTATATATATATAAAAAAAGAAATAAGGTGTGCTATATTTATGGGATAAAGTGCTCAATATCAGAGATAGAGCATGTGTAAATATAAAAGTGAACACTGAAGTCAACAATTAGAGGCGACAGGCTGTTTCATGCTAGACGTAATCGTCAGGCCATGAGTGTTGTTTTATATATATATATATATATATATATATATATATATATATATATATATATATATACACCCAAGTATAGGATTGATGTATATGGAATAAATTCCAATAACCAACAAATACTATTCTTAAAAGAGTGCTCAATACAGAGTAGAGCAAATATAAAAAACCTTTATTCTACATTCAACACCATCACTTGATAAAACACTAGAAGTGTTGAAACAAAATGGTTATTTTTGTCGTGATTTTATAACATATTTATGTTATAATTTTCAAATATATATATATATATATACATACACACACACACATACATACATAGCACTTAATTTTAACAATGTAAGGTTTTGCAAAAAAGAGTTTTTAAATCCTTTTAATTTTTTAAATGCCTCAAAGATGAATTTTAAACATGAAATAATTTATAAAAATCAAATTTAAAGATTTTATAAAATATTCTTTCTAAATTCATATCCAATAATTTAAAAAAATAATTATCAAATATTCTAAGTGACTTGAATAAACTTTGATTTTGCTGAGGCTTTATTTGTTTTATTTTTTGTCAACCCTACAACTCCAGATTATGGCTACATTCCTTTAGTCATGAGAGGATGAAAGTAATGTTTTGCATGGATGAGGATTTGGTAATAAACCTTAACTAAGACTGTAAGTTTGAACAAGTGAAAATCTTGTGTTACCTTGGTGACTGGGATGCAGAGTTGTGGGCGGGAAAATCCAACATCTTCAGGTGCCAGATAACAGGCCAATTCCAAATTCTTTAAAACACACCAATATCGTTTCTGTTTGTTGGTGTCTTTGTCCACCTGACAAAAAAAAAAAAAAAAAAAAAAAATTACAAAGGCAAATTGAGGCTGGGAGAAATACCAGCACATAATTTTAACCTCCCCCACCCAAATCTTGGAACTTTATCAGATTTCGTCTCAAAAAAATAGATATGAAAAATAAAAGTAAAAATAGATTAAAATACTCCAACTTGGTTGAGAGAAAGGATTTAAAAATGGAATATATATATATATATATATATATATATATATATATATATATATATATATATATATATATTTTTTTCAGTGAAAATGAATACCCTATCAACCCTTATTAAAATGATTGGTTTTCTCCATATCCACAGAAATTAATATTACAAATGTATATGCTTATAAAGCTTCGTAAATTTCCAAATAAGTTATTCCAAAATTGAGGAATGAAACAGAATTAGGTACTTTAATTTCTATAATTGAAAGTTTTTAGCTTCTGTTTTTGAAACATGAGAACTCTTATGTAGCGATGGAATCATATTTTTTAAAAAAAATAATTATATATATATATGTGATGCATATATTTTGACATATGATGATCTGACAACCTCATTCAATTTTTATGTTTGTATTGTATGTGACACTTCTGTCCTGCTAGTGAGCTGAATACAAGTCCACATATTGTGCAACAGCAAGGATCTCGGGACATAGCCATAGGAATATTTGCTGACATTTTTCACTGTTGTCTTTCATCGCTTAGCTGGCTAATGTGACTTATTTTCAAAATTTCTGATACCACCGTGATACAAATATCTCCAGTTATTTCTATATTCTGGGCAACTCACTCGAAGTTAGTATGTGGCACATTGACAGCTGAGAGGTTGGCCTTTAGCTTGTCAGCTGATTGATATTGAGACCTATATATATATATATATATATATATATATATATATATATATATGTATATGTGAAAATATATAGAAAATAGGAAGGAACTGGTTAGGTAAATAATTTAGACAATTCGCCCTAGCTGTTACCATGGGGATTTTGATTTCAATTTTAAAACAAGTAAATTTCAGATATACGTTATTCCAACAAAAATTTCGCTTGAAGATGGAACGGAGCCCATTTTTATTTTTAATTTAAACTCAATTTAATTTAAAGGATTATATTGAAGTTTTCGGCTCTTGTTTTGAAACATGAGACCTCTTATGTAGTGATTTGGAATCATATTTTTAAATAAATAATTATATATATATATATATATATATATATATATATATATAAAAAAAAAAACAAAAATAACAACAAAATAAGTAATTCAGGAAAACCTTAACTACAGATCTTTCATGTTCAAAAGTGCTTCTAACTTACCAGCAAATTGAGGTAGCCAGTCATGGCTGCCTGTGTCAGACAGTGAGGTAATGCAGCAAGTCGACAACAGTAATGACCAAAGAACGGAAGTTCATATGCACTGCCATCTGGCGGAAGAAAACATCATCAATTGATAAAGTGTAAATGGAGGAGGGGGGGATAAACAAAAATTTTTTTTTATAAAACTGACAAAAGAAAGAACTATACAAAAAATACATAGATAGGATTTGTTTATGTATATTATAATGATCTGATTTCTATGTTTTGTGTTTCTTACTGTAACGCATCAAAAAAGTCCACATCATTGTGCAATTTTTGTTAGCATAATACTGTTAAAATATTAAAACGAAGAATAAACATTTCATTCTAATTGGGTTACGAGTTCCTGAGCAACTTTTCATTAAATATAAATTGACACAAAAAAGTAAAATGTTGGTTCAAAGTAGATATTTTATTCTGAATCTAGTAAATGTTACTTATGAGCGGGTGATGAAAAGTTCTTGGCCTAACAAAGAAGGAATAAAAAATATTCTGATATATTGTCAGATTTTAGGAAGTAGGTTGAACTAGGAACTTTTCAATCTTGAAAATAGAATGAATCAGTATCAATTTAGATAAAAATTAGGAAATGGAATTTCAACTGTGATAGCCATTTTGTCAGTAGGACTTCTTCATGGTTGAACAAAAAAAAAAAAAAAAAAAAAAAAAAAAAAATGAAAAAAGCAGCACCCTTTTTCTTGGAGGGTAGAATTTCATGTCATGCAGTAAAAATAGTTGGGAATGGTGGATGTTAAAGTTATTAAGTGATTCTCAAGTTTCAGTCAATGACATAAATCTTGCAAGGAGAATTAAGAATGACCAGAAAACAAAAAAAAAATTATATAAGAAGAAAGCAAGATCTGATAAATTTAATATTTGAATAAAAATAATAATTATTTACATTATTTGGACTAGTGTCCTCATCTTTGTCGCCATATTTATTACGTTTTCGCCATTGTATGCTCTGGCCTTTTTCAGGTGGTTGGAATGTCAAACTGAATCCTTTATTTCGCTCACTGGGGTAGTCAACTTTCAACACTTTTCCACACAAACTCATTGTTAATTAAATGCATGAGAAAACTCCTTGGCATTTTCTATTGGGGAGTTTTTTTCTCCTCAATAGAGAATACCAAGGAGTTTTCTCATGCATTTAATTCATTTGTATAAATAATCTTAAATTTTGATGAACCAAGCCTCTTGTTTGAAAAAAGAGATTTTTAAAAATGTTATTTTCTGTCATGTTATCTCATTACTATGAAGCACTACAGTGACCAAAATTGTCAATCCCACCCATAGGTTGACCCCCAAAAATTATGTAGCAAATGAACAGTATGCCAAACAGAACAAGATGAACAATGACATTTTTGGCTCACTCAGTTCATTCTCTGATCATTTACAGGTGAAGTTTTGCCCATTATAAAACTGTTAGTCAATAAGCTAAAAATTACTACATGAAGAAAGTTGGAGAATGGACTGGTCAAAATGGCATGAAAGCATAAAAAGGACAGAAAAGAGGGCAGTTGGGAAATAATAACCGAATCTTATTCAGTTCATCTAAAAAGAAAGAAAAAAATATCTCAGAGAAACATGACAAGTCAAAGGATAGAGAGATAAAAGGATAGAGAGATAAAAATTCCTTGCCTGCAGTTGGTTCCATGGTTAGATCATACGTTCTCACTGTATCATCTGCATCATTTAGGGTCAGGGAGCCTTTTGTGACAAGTTCAAATTTGGGTCCCCTAATGAGTCAGATAAAGAAATAAAATAATAAGAGAAAGAATTAAGATGAAATTATATAATTATCCTTCAAATAAAACGAATGCCACCAAATATAAAAACATTTCGAATCTGTCTTAATAAATAGGATTTAATGACTTTTATTTTCATTAGCAATGCAAATATAAAAAAAAAGTCTAATTATTTGCAATAAACTGAGGATTTTTTTTCCTTCAAGAAAGCAGCCACATGGCATCACATAAAAAAAAATTTTTTTTTTTAAATTTTATATTTTCGTGCTGCTGCTATATATTTAGAGATTCTTGAAAAAATACAAAGTAAGATCTGCAATATAACTGGTCCTGACCTGGTATCTCAGCATTAGTCACTTTCCCACCACAGGAATGTAGCTTATTTGTGCCTTTTCTATAAATATTTTAATGACAATTATTCTGATACCTTTTTTTTCTCACACCTCTTGCTTGTGGAACTCTCTTCTAGCTTCTTCCTTCCCAGTCAACTTCTTGAGGATCAATATCAATCGTTCTTTTCTTTCTTCTTAATTCTTGTTCTCTTAATAGTATTTTTTGTCATATTCTCAAACACTCAGTAACCTCTTGTGTCTTAGTGGCTTTACGCATTAATATAATTTATACTAGACATACACAATCGCTCACATTGACACCAGAAATGCACTATCATCTAAGTTTAGAGATCAATAAAAATACATTTACTTTAAATGATCATCAGTTTAAAATAGCATTATAAATTTGATTGCTTTAAGTTGGATTTTTCTTATTTTTATTTCTTCTCAGTAATAAATAAAGTTCCAAACAACCTTCCATATTTGAGGTTACATTAAACACCACCTCAATTCCTTTTTCTCTTAAAAATGTCTCCTGAATTACTGATATGAAATTGAGGGTAGTGTTTGCCCAGATATCAAGCCTGAGTTCATTATGTTGTAATATTAAATAACAAAGAAAGAATGTGTGGAGGGGGGGGAGATGTAATTTATTATGGATTAAAAGTTTCTTATTATTCCAGAACTTGGTTTTTATTGAAATAGAAAAATGAATTCCTTTTTTGCTCAATAAAAAAAAAGATTTGAAACAAATGAGAGGAAATGGGGAGAAGAAAGTTTTGTTTTTTAATTTTTTTTTACTCACAACACCATATTTCCAAGAATGTCAGCATCACTCTGAAAAAGAAAAAAAACATTTGTCATTAAATTCAAATTCATTCCACAGTAAAACATTTTTCTTCCATACATTTAAATCCAAACATTTCTAGTTTAATATTGACATTCATTGTACAGGAAACAACAATCGCTATTGAGGTTAACAAAACCAGAATAACTTTTACACTTGCTACCATGATTTACATAATACCTGTTGAAATGATTCGTTACCTGTGCAAAAATGAGCACAGTGTAACATTTGCACCAACAACTGAATTTATTTTTAAATGATATGGTCATGACAAATAACAAAAACTTCAAATTTTCTCCACATACCTTCAGTGGGTGTGACATACCCAAATACAAGATAGAATTTCAGAATCAACTTACTTAGGCAACACTTTCATCTATATGAGGTCTGATCAAAAAGTATTGGGACTGTTGCTATGGTATGGAGCTAAAATATGCAGAGTGAAGCTCTTGGCACAGATTGGCCTTGAACTCAGTTTTGCATACACACTAATTTGTCCTCATTTACCTCCACTGTTTATAGCAGTGCTTGGAAGGAAAGTGTGTAAAGTGTGGCTATCTCACGACACCACAGAAGTTCCATCAATGACCATGGCTTGTGTAGAAGTTTTTGGTCAAGCATAACATTCCTCAGGTCCAACAATCACCCAGATCTGGCCACTTGTGATTTTTCCTCTTTTCAAAAATCAAATCTCACATTTTGATACAATAGTTGTCAGTGAAAATAAATACCCTACCACCCCCTGACAAAATGATAGAATCTCCCCATATCCTTACATGGTAATTCCTGTGTAGCAATGGAACCATATTCTTAAATTAGCAAATTTATAATACTTATTCTCTGTTGATTTGCATTTAGCACTGTTTTGTAAAAATAAAAATATTACTAAGAACACCAGATTATATATCCCGGTGTTATTATTAATATTTTTATTTTTACAAAACAGTGCTCAATGCAAATCTACAGAGCATATATATATATATATATATATGTCAACCTTGCCTGACACTGAAGCAAATTACAGGTGTAAAACAGAGACAAATTTGTAAGTTTCCTAAGGTCCCTTTTCAAGTTGATGGAAAGAATCTCAAGTATGTGGAATCTTTCAAATACCTCGGGAGCATAGTAAATTCAAGTGTATCACTTGATGACGAGATTGTTAATTGCATTGCAAAAGCCAGTGCTTCCTTTGGTTCATTGCGTCATAGGTTGTGGGACGAAAGGGGAATAATGCTTTGCACTAAAATCTAAATGCACTGAGCTGTTGTTTTGTCAACTCTTTTGTTTGGCTCTGAGGCTTGGACACCTTATAGATGGCACATTAAACGATTAGATGTCTTCCATAAAGGTTGTCTCCATATAATCTGTGGCCTAATGTTTGATGATTGAGTGTCAAATGACCTTTTTGAGAAATGCAAGGAATAATGCATCATCAAGAAGTAAGACTCATTTGACTATGAAAGCAAAATAAGACAGCTAACAGTGTTCCTGCTGCACTTCGATACAATACATTCTCCTGTACTGTTTGTGGTCTTTTGTGCAAGTCTCAAGCTGGTTTCAAAAGTCATGCCTATATATATATATATATATATACACACACACACACACATTTAACACCCTTATTCATTCACATGTATTACTTTCCATTTCACTGTAATTTTTCCAAAGCTCCTCAACTGCATTAGCTTCATTTGTCAATTTCAGTCAAAGTTGTTTTGTGTTTCCATAGCAGAATATGACAACACAACCATGAAATTCAAACATGCTATTGCTTTGTAATCAGAGTTGCTTAAAGTGGCAGGAAAATAATTTTCTTCATTAAACAAAGTTGTTTACAGATTGCTAAAGTTTAACTTAATGTTAAGTTACTTCTATAAAAAAAAAAACAAAACAATAACATGTTGGGTTTGAGAGTACAGAAAAAAAATGACAAAACTCACCAGACCAGATAATCTCTTGCCAACATTTCTGCCAACAGAACCTGAGAAATCATTGATTTTCTTTCGTATCTTTTTGGGAGTACTTGCAATGGTCAGATCTTCGTGCAATTTGTGGCAATAAACTTCCAATGTGCATTTATAATCATTTGGGACATTTTCGCTGAAACGAAAAAAATTTATTTATTACAATTATTAATTATTCCGCGAAATCAGTTAAAACGACAATTATTAATTATTTCATGAAAATGGTAAAAAAAATCAGCAGTTTATGAGGTTATGTTGGAAAGATAAAGGTTAATCCTAGACTTGAAGAATAAAGTGATTGGGAAAACATTTGTTATTACTATAAATATGTATATATAATGGGTTTGAGTCAATATACCCTTTTTTTTTTTTAAAAATCGGTGAAATTAATGTCTATAAGCCTAGAAATTAAAAGTCTTAATAAAGAAAATATCCCTCATAAAAGGACTTTAATTTGTATTCCTTTTTGAAACTGTGAAACAATTTTGAGGCAAGCTACAGGAAACCATTACATCAAGCAAAGCTAAATTATCGAGAGTAAGACACTATAAACAATATATCTCTCACTATATATATATGTATATATATATCTCAGTCATAGATCACAGATACTTATTTTGATCATGCCAAGAAAAATGGTGTGACATTTTGATCCTAAATAAATGCTGATTGTCAACTGAAGTACCTAGGCACAAATAAATTTTTTTTTTGTTACTATGCGAGTTAATTAACAGAGAATTCATTTTCTCAGTTAAAAAAGAAAGTGTTCACGTTGCATGTAATTTTCTGAAAAGCAATTTACTTACAATACAATGACATCATCAAATGAAATATCTGTCATACTACGATCAACATTTGATATCAGGCTTGAGTCGTAAATTTCTGTTCCAATCTTTATTAGGCAGAAAACTGCATAACGACGATGATCTGAAACCAAGAACAAAAATAATAATTATGCCTTCAAGACATACCAGACAAAATACACAGTATTCCTTCTTTTATCAAAGTTGCTTTTATCCCCATTTTCAAATTTTGAAAATTATCATTTCAGCTTTCTGTTTTAATACAACACTGATAATAATTCCAGCCCCAATAATCAACTCTAGACGAGGATTTAATAGAATTACCTTTTATTTCTTGACATACAAAACACACACGCATAATTTGAGATGGAATATTTAAGGGAGAAAAAATATTCATTCATTATAAAACTGATAAAACTTTAATGAAATCGAACAAAATAGGAAATTTTTATAAAATAACAACAATGGACTACAACAACCTAATTAATTAATAATAACACGCTGCTAGTATAATATAAAAGGCTCAAACACTAATATTCCATGCTTATAGTTTATTACATTGGAATCGTAATTACGCTCCAATTCATCAGACCTACAAATTCAAAAAGAATTATTCTATTATATTCTTACTCTGTCCTGGACATTGGCTTCTACCTGGATTCTATCCCCGGAATTTATATATATTATATATATATATATATATATATATATATATATATATATATACACACATATATATATATATATATATATATATATATATATACACACACACACACACAAAATGATAATAATATTAATTCATATGGATAATTCCAAAGAAGATATAAATCCAGAGAGAGAGAGCTCAATGCAAGAACAGAGCAAGTGTTAATGATGAAAGTGGAGACTTTAGAAATCCATGGTAATATTTTATTTCACAAGATCAATTAATTGATTGCGTATCATCAGACCAAACAGTTTCACAGCAATAAATGAATTTTAAAAATTCATCCAGGCACAAACAAAAAAGTAATTTTCAATCTTGTTGCTGTGAAAATGTTTGATCTGATAAGATTGATTAATCGATCATGTGAAATAAAATATTACCATGGATTTCTAAAGTCTCCACTTTCATCATAATATATATATATATATATATATATATATATATATATTCCAACTTCAAATGTATTTGACACTAAAGTACAATTATGATGATTGTTTCATTGAACTAAAAAGGAACCAATTCACTTTTTGTGAATAACACAAGAAGTAAGAGAAAGAAGCAACGAACCTCCTTTATTCTTAAAATGGTCTGTGTCTTTCCACATGAGCGGAATCCTTATATCTGAAATGCAAAAATTATAGGAAATTAAATTGAGAGCAAAAGCTAGAAATTTATAATTCTTCTGACAAAACAATTCACTTGATTCCCAAAGAATTGAGTTGGAAAGAAAAAAAAAAAAAGACCTGGATAGAAACAATATTAGGGAAATCTGAGAAGTATATCTTTTCAATTTTACTCAGCTCTTTATATGGACACATATATAATTCCATCAACAAAAACATTACTTTAGTCTGACAAAGTCCTTCCTGAAGACAAAATGAATTACACAATCTTTCCACTTAGTTATTCAATTGCCTTATATATATATATATATATATATATATATATATATATATATGTATGTGTGTGTGTGTGTTCAGTATTGGTTGGTTATTTGATATAGAGGGCCTGGAGAATTTGAAGTTTTTGTTTATTTTCATGGCGTGCTGTGTGTGTGTGTGTATAAATATATATATATATATATATATATATATATACATACACACACACACACACACACAATGACAATATTTGTTGACAACACCAATATTGGTAGGAATAATTGCGTAGAGTGAAGGAGAATCACAGAGGTTAGGATTGTGCATAGAGGAACTGATGGAGACAAATCTTCAGTGAAACTCTAGCTAGCCTCTCTGCCAGGTCAAGAATTGAACCACTTTTATAACATTTGGACACCCATGCAATTTCACATGGCTACACCTTCTTCTGGTATGTCGCTTTGTAACTTCTTGTAGCCATGCCTTCTGACCATGTGCCTATGCACACACATGCATTTCCTTCTGCTCAAGACACCTGTGCGTCCTGTTTATTTTAGCCACTGGATGCATTTCCTGTTTATGCTATCACCCATTCTGATTTTCGCTCACTCTCTAATATAGTGGAAGTGAGGTCGAAAGGCCTTCCTAAACAACCATTTGTCAATGAACTAAGTGTTAATGACACAGATAAAAGATGTGTGCCATATGGACGGTTACTTGATTTATTTCTAAGAAGTCTAAAATGTGGAAAGGTATTTTTCTCCAATGAATGTGCAATTTACCAGAGTGGCCAGGCTATGAATATTTATTTAGGGGATGACAAGACTTTCGGACCAACACACACACACACACACACACACACCAATGGGGAGGTGGGGGGCTGGAAATTTTTGGCACAAGCTACTTGACAAAATCCGGCCATATGAAAAACATTAGGATCTATTGTAATCCCTTCTTGGAAAAGGCATGAACCCATCTTCCTCTAGCTAGGAGTTAAAACAGGGCAGATTTGGCTTTCTTACTTTGAGATGACAACCAGTCTAGAAGGAAAACTGAATTCAAAACCATCTTGAAGAGGGATGGGCACCGTCAGGTTATCTTGATCTAGACACACCACTGGTGCTATAGCTGGTACCCTTATGACTAATGGGCTATGGAAATCCTAACCTAACCCTTCATAAGCTGACTTTCCCCACAAGAATAACATTAAGTCATTATCTTTAGATATGTAGAGGGAAAAAGTTTTCTTAATTCCATTTCAGGTTTTAGGGAATTTTGTGTTTTCTCTGGTTTTCAGAATAGAATTCTGTTTTTGCTTCATTAATAATACCTAGTGAGAAAGTGTAACAATAGATAAATGTTATTAAAACTCGAAAATAAAATTATCATAATTTTTGAAAAAGTCTGATTCATAAAATTTGACTCTTTGAAATGACAACCTGCACCCCCACCTCAGTCACCATACATGATAGGAAAAAGAAAGGCTGAAACAAAAAACAAAAAAAAAAAAAAAAATAACTTCATAAAACTTGGTTCCTAAATACAGTAAACTGTAGGGAGACAGCAGGTAAGGGGGGTGTATTAAAACATTACCAACTTTATCTTTTGATGTATATCAGACAAGTGAGTTAGGAAATGCAAACATAAAATAAAAATGGCAGTTTGCAAATCTAATTCTTAAAAGAAAAAAAAAAAAAAAAAAAAAGGAAAATTTCCATTACAAAATTATGATTTCTGATTCAAGTAGGCCATTCTGTTTTCATGGAAAATAAGCCCCTCTAGATATGTACATTGAGTAAAAGTAAATTATTTACATTATTTAGACTATTGTCCTCATCTGTCGCCATATCTATTACAATGTTTCGGCCATTGTACGCTCCGGCCTCCTTCAGGTGGTTGGAATGTTGAACTGAACCCTTTATTTCGCTCACTTGGGTAGACTGTTCTAGTTCTACGTGCCATGTCTAACGGATGTCAATTATCAGTTATCGCCTGTTAATTCCCCTCTGAAAGTTCTCCACTGCCTTAACCGGGTATTGAACTCACACTCTTTGGGTTCCTGTTACTGAATCTAACTAATGCCTTTATCCACTGGCTGGAGCATACAATGGCCGAAACGTTGTAATAAATATGGCGACAAAGATGAGGACAATAGTCTGAATAATGTAAGTAATGTACATAATACCACATCTCAGAAATATACACAGATACTGAGTAAAAGTATGTTTAAAAAAATAATTAAAAAAATACAGTACTGGAGGGGGAGACCAAATGCAGAGTGATTATGCTATTAAGTTATTTTCACAATATGACATCTAAAGAGCAAATCATTTCACATATTGTTTTGTATGTCTGTTTAGAATGTGATTGAACAAAATAAATGTTTACCTGAGACACTGACTTGAGCTTTGCATGGTGACAGGTTGCCTTCAACTGACCTGCATTAAAGAATGAAAAAAAAATAAAAAAAAAAAATAAAAAGACATCAGTGAGGGAAATATTTTCATTTCTCATGACATTGGTAACATTAAACTTGTATTTAATTACTCACAAAAACCTATTTTCCCTTTTCTCGTCAGCACAAATTCATGCACACTAAAATAACATCTCTACAAAATTCTGTCATTTCCATTAGTCTGTCTGTCACTCCCTCTAAAACGACCATATATTGACTGATTGAAACCAAATTTTGGGGAGAAGTGCAAACAGGTAAGATTTGGTTTTACTAAGGTGCGCAAAAACCATGAATTAGGGTTTTTGTTAAAGTATTTTCCAAACAAATCACCTTATTCAAATTTTATCGATTGGTTTAAAAAATTGAATAAAATTTAGAGTTTATTTATGAGATATTGGCAGGACATAACGAGTGTGCAAATTAATGAAAGGAGAGACAAGCACAATTATAATAGGATTTTGGTGCTCCTGCTATATATTCAGATTGCAATGTTATTGGTCCTGACCTGGCATCTCACTTTCAGTCATTTTTCCACTGCTGTAATGTAGCTACCCTAAGTCTTTTTTATAAATACTTTAATGCTAATTGTTCTGATTAATTTTCCTCTAGGGTACATAGACTTTATGAATTTATACACAGGACTAGATTGGTAGCAAGGTCTCATCAGTTTACAGTTGAAATGGCAAGGAAAACAAGGAAAATGATGATAGCAGAATGCACAAAAAACAACTGGTGGATGCAACAAGGTTTTGAGAAATACTTAGTGCTATTATTCATGTGAAAGGCATTTAGCTGGGCACATTGAAGATGAGATACACTCCTTTGTAGCCACAGGTTTCTATGATAGCCATGCCCCCTTTTTTAGCATGATAATGCACCCTGCCATACCTTGTGAATGTACAAGAATGGTTTGAAGAACATGAAGAAAAGTTCACTCTGTTGCCCTAGCCACCAAACTCCCCAGATCTAAATCCTATTGAGCACTTTCAGGATATGTTTGTTTCTGTAGGATCTCTATCATATAGTTTGCAGCAAATAAAAGATTTGAAGTTAGAATCCTGGCACTAGATCCCAGAGGAAATATTTAGAAGCCTTGTCGAGCCCCTACTATGATTGAACAGCAGAATGAGGACACTATCTTCCTGTAGATTAAATAAAGAATTCACTTCAAAATTCCCTGAAAGTTACCCAGATTGACAGATACCTGAAGAAAGCCAATGGGCAACAGATGAAATGTTGTGATAATAACAAAAAGGATGACAAGGTCATTAATCTGAAAAGAAATAATGTAAATAATAATAGCTTCCCATCCCAGGAGTTCATAGTCAATTGCAATTAATTTTATGTTATCAAGTGTTTCAACTTCTGGGGGACAAAATTCTGAACATTGTTTCGACCTGGCAACCTTTATTGTTAAAACACAATTTCAGTGTCCCTTCAATAAATTTTACTTGATCAATATCTGCACAAAGTAAATGATAAAAAAATACTTCATATAAATGTCTCACATGCATATCACAGCTTGCTAGTCATCAAAACAGCAATGCCACAAGTGAGTCAGATGGGATACTGAGATTAAATTAGGCTTTAACTACCTTAGTGTTGCACCTGATCTGACTGCAATACATTGTGAGTTTGAATATATTCAACTTTTTATTGTTTCCAATTAATTTTTTTGTTCCATGGTCTCATATATATATATATATATATATATATATATATGCGTGTGTAAAAATTTCAGATACAAGTAAAAGTATGTCTGTAAAAAAGACAGTTATGCCTTTTCCCAAACCAACAACATAGATGACTATAAAAATGTTAAAAAATTAAAAAATAAAAAAACAGTTAAATTCCTAACCAACTTTCATTTAAAATATATACTACATACATTTATCCCATATTAAAATAAAATAATTACATTATAAAAAAAAAAAATCCTGCATAATTTACCTCAAATTTTCAGTTAACCTGATTAATATTTATGAGCATTCCTTACATTGAAAAATTTTGAAAAACTAACATTTTTACTTTTGTTTATAAAGACTTGTTGCAAAATAAAATCCTTACATTTGCCTTGATAAAGTCCATTAGTAGCCAAAATATATTGGCTAAGTAAGATAAGATTTCCTTTAGTCTTTTATAATTTTTAATTTTGATTACTGTCTAATCCATTCCACAGTCATTCAAGAGAATTCTTCCAATGTTCATTTGGGTTGGAACTATCAGTTTTGAAACTATTGTTTCAGAGATTATCCATCATAGTTTTGTAGTTATAATTTTGATTTCATTCAAAAGGAAGGGAAAATAAATCCTGACAGCAATAAGTGTTAATATGACAAAAACAAGACCTTAATACTCAGCCTGTGGTGTTCTAGTTTAGGAATGAAAAGCAAAAAGTATGAAGTAATTTTTAGAATTCATCAAATGAAACAAACAGTTGAAAAAAATAAAAAAAAATAAAAAATAAACTAAAAGAACAATGTATATAAAGTAACTTAGTTTTAATAGTCAGTCCTATAATTTTGTTGGTGTTTTAAGACCCAGAAAAGAAAAAGAGCAAAAGTACTGGGCGATATTTAAAGAGCATCAAATAAATATGCTCTAAAGGAGACCAAAGAATATATTAAGTGAAATGTATTAAAAATAACAGAGATGGGGACAACAGTCTGAAAATCATTAAGTCTGCATTAGTCACTTTGGATTTCCAAAAATAGCAGTCCTTTGGTGTCTGCCTCCCATGACAACTGAGCAACGACTGTGCCATGCTGCATACTACACATCCTCACTGAGTCAAGAGAGAAGTGGGGAGAAGCAAAACAAGTTGCCAACTGGGAATTAGGCATACTTTCAAAATTTGGGGCTAACAAAATACCCCATGTAACTAACACAGGATTAAGAATAAGTTTAACAGACAGAAGAAAAAAAAAAAAAAAAACAGTATGTGGAGATGCTACCTGACCCACTTCCCAAATGATCAAACAAAATTTTTTTTTTAGGCCTTTCTGTGACACAGAGAGAGTCTGGGAAACACACACACACACACATTTTTTTTTTTTTTTAGTGAAATTGGAGTAGATTTGAATAGCAAAATTAAATAAGAACATTTTGTTTACTGATGGGGAAATCTGATCTAGGGCAGAAGTTGTACCCATTGAATCTGGGTCATCAGTAGATAATGGTATTGGTCGAAATAATTTTTATCAATTAAAAATTGAAATAGAACTGAGTAAGCTAGAAGGAACTTTGGAATTCACATGATTTTGGTTGAAGCAGCCAGAACCCCGTGATAATCGCGTGTGAAGTAGTAGGGTCGAGGGTCAGTTATAACCAGCCAGGTTTATATATATAAATGCGTAATTATGGTGAAAAAGACAGACGGGAGAAAATTCTTGAAGAGAGAATTGGCCCAGGCGAGCGTTGGGAGGAGCAACGCCACTATAACTTTAAGCCTTGCACAGAAATCTTTATCCCTTCATCGCAAAAGTCATATATCGTTCTGAGACGATTTAACAAGATAATCACATATACTATCTCTCTCTGTCTAGAATCCAGTGTATGAGTTTTTTTTACTTTTCTTTTCTGTCACCTAATTCTCTTCTGTACTATTCTTTTCTGCTATATAAAAGACATTACCAATTCAACCATTGAATCGATGTTTGTCTGGCTTTCTGCAGATATTAATTTTTTTTTTCTGCATTCTAAATTTCTTAGTGCAGACTCCCCAGCCATGTCTACATCTTCAGTTAACCGTGAATGGACGAACATCACTTCTGCTTTCTGGATCAAACAAATCACAACATGGGGAGGAAGCAGGATTAAACCAGCGAACCGGTCAAATAATCTACAGATGCTCAGGGGACCTATGGCCATTCCCTTAAGTTCGGGTAGGACCGAGTAGACACCTCAACCCCGAGAATAAGACACCGGAGGTTGAGGGGCCGGGATGAAAGTGTTAGATTTTTTCATCAAGATGAGAACTTTTCAGCACACCTATAAAAGTAAAATTCTAAATGTTGCAGTCATTGAGCTTAAAAGGTACCCAGAATTAGACTATTTTCTTTTACAGCAGAAGCTTTAAATGTTTCATTCCCCATATCTTTAAAGTTCCTGGGGTGAGCTGCACCACAGCGTCACAATGATAGGGGCTGCTGCTGTGGTTTCTGTGGCAAGTAGGTCTTTATGGGGTGCCCTTGACAGTCCTAGACCCAACTGCTTTTGAATTCAGTGATGCCCTTCTCCTAGACTGGTCACAAAACAAATTTGGTTTGCAGGAGAAGATATGGATTTATGCATTTCCCAAGAGTATTTGTGTGAAAGTGAAGGCTTGGCTTACAGATTATACTTGCCACACTGATAACTACTACACTCCATCTGGAAACTTAAAAGCTTATTTTAATACTAGATTAAATGGGAAGAAGGAAATGAGAAGAGTGTTGTACTGGTATCTAAAGTTGGAAAGATAAGCCTCACAACCTGGAAAATGGGCATTCAAGTTTTGGGGTTTTTACAAGACTCAGACACTGACCATTTGTACCAAGAGAAAAGACACAAGTACAAGCCTTCCATAAAAAAAAAATTAAAAAAAAAAAAAATTATATTTATATATACAGGGTGTCCATAAAGTTCGTGTGCACTTAAAAAAATTATAACTTTATTTGTATTTTCAATAGAAATAATTTGTAAAAAGGATTAGAAAGAAGTGAATCTATATTTTTTAAGGTTTTATTGAAATTTTATTTAAGTTTCCACATCATTAGCAATACAAAGGGTAATATGATTTTGCAGTAATGCCTGAAATCACAGTTATTTTAGCTAGACTTAAAACTAGGTACATTAAACTTTATAACATTTTTTACTGATTATTTCTATCACAAATACAAATAAAGTTATAATTTTTTTAAAGTGAACACGAACTTTATGGACACTCTTTCTGAAATCATACGAAGTTGTAAATATTTAACCCTTACTCTGGGGCTTCAAATACATTGTGTCACTTGTGGCCATGTAAACAAAATAAATCTATTACATATTTTAGAAACTGTTACAAGGGGGGGACAGTTTTGTTAATCTTATCCAATTAAACTTCATATGGACAGAAAAGAAAAGCATTCAAACTTTGCTCCAGGTGCAGATATCTTTGTTGAAAGCTATCCCATCATTCCATTAAAATAAAAGTGGTGAGCTATCACTGATTAAACCTTGTATTATTCACATCTTTTCTCACTGAACATGAAGTATCATGCTTACATATTGTATAGTAAAATAGTGTTCACTCACAAATTACAAGGTCAAAGGGTTAAAAGATTTTATCCATCAAGAAGCTGGTTTGTTTTTAACCTGTGATATCAAAAGTTGTATTTATAAAATAAAATACATTCAAATTTTAATTCATTCAATTGATTACATAGAAATCATAGGATGAGTTGAAGCTAAAATTTCTATAGTATATTATGTAAACAGATAGTAATTATGATGATGATAATTTAAAAAGTTATTCTTTTTTTTTTTTTTTTTAAATCAGTTCACCCCACACAAGATGATAATGCTACTAAGATGCAAAGGGCAACTGAGAGTCAAAGAAAATAAAAAGACTATGTTGTGGAGTAGCTGAACACCCCCACAAGATGGATGGCTCTAAGACTATTTAAATAGCACTTTCTCTTACTGAGAGAGAGGAGTTAATACATTGTTCTCAACCATGTATCATATTAGTCGGAATAAACTACTTCTTATTTTCTATATGTGTCAATCTTTCCTATTTATGACATAACTCTTTAAAAGGAACTGGAAGCCACATCCTAAACAGGGAACAAGGGATAAACCGCTACTCCTGTTCAAAAGACTGGGGAGGTGTGGGAACCAGATTTATGTCCTGATAGAAAGCTATATACAAATATAAACCTCAAAATATAACCTGGCACCAAGGTGAAAACCTGAAAACCATTGGCACTCAAATTCCCATGAAAATGATGTGAACCAATTTTAATGTGCAAATTCAAAATGCATTGAAAATAGGCCAGCTTGAAAGGTAAAAAAAAGGTACATTTTGGGACCCAACTAATAGAAGAATTGACAATATAAAGATAATATTGCTACTACAATCCACATGACTCACATTTGTTATTTTACTGAAAAAAATTCCTTAAAAAAAATTAAAAAATTCAATTTTTAGCTTGCTTATTAATAATTAATAAAATAACTTAATATGAAGCAAAACATTTCGATCAGAAAATCCTATTCTGGCTAACATCTGATAAAAACATTTTAGCCAGAAAATCCTATTCTGGCTAACATCTGATAAAAACATTTTAGCCAGAAAATCCTATTCTGGCTAACATCTGATAAAAACATTTTAGCCAGAAAATCCTATTCTGGCTAACATCTGATAAAAACATTTTAGCCAGAAAATCCTATTCTGGCTAACATCTGATAAAAACATTTTAGCCAGAAAATCCTATTCTGGCTAACATCTGATAAAAACATTTTAGCCAGAAAATCCTATTTTGGCTAACATTTAATTCATAAAACAAAAGTGACTCATGTTATGCAGCAATTAATGATTTCTTTAAAAATTAATTTTTCTTTGTTCATTCTGCTATAACAAAAACTTCCCAAACATCTTGTAACATTTTTTAAAAGGCAATGTATATCTATTTTCATTGCCATGAACTTTTTTACCCACTGAGTTATATTTATCTTGCCAAAAGTACTTACATATTTTTGCCCATCACCTCAGCAGTAGTACGTTTCTGCAATTCTCTCATGTAGCTGATAATGCGAGAGTTGGTGGTAATGAGATTCTTGGCTGCCTCCAGTTTCTGGGACGGGTTTTTGGCAGCGGCCAGCAACTTGGTAGTACCTTCTCGCATCTTAATCTCATGGTCAATCTTTTGTTGGAGATCTGTGTCCTATTGAGAAAAAGCAAAAGTTAACTCAGAGTTGAAAGAAAATGTGTGTAACAAACATGAGGATGGTGAGGCAGTCTTTATAAGTTATTAAAAGCCAACAAGAATGTGTTTGTACTTGTAAAATCCTGATGAGGATCTGAGAGTAGAAATGAAAACTTCTTATAATTCATAAATCTGATAAACCTCATCGCAAAATCTGAATGATTTGTTATGAAACAAATATAGATATTTATACAGAGGGAGCCGCTTATTGTGATCAACTTCAGATGGTCCTTTAGATAACACGAGAATTGATATTTAACTTTTAGTACTCTTTGAAAGCACATTGGTATAGTCAAAGAGCACTCCAAAAGCTAAGCAGAGTATTAAAAAACAAAGAAAACTTATGTAATATCAGTCTTTCTATATGACAATGAATGCTGGACAATTTCCTCACAGGTGAAAAAGAGACTTGGAGCAATAGAAATATCATGCTACAGAAGGATGCTGAGAATGCCATGGACTGAACATGTAAGCAATGGCAAAGTTTTAAAGAAAATGTAAACAAAAAGGAAACTTATACTTAACATTAGGAAGAGACAATTGAAATTTCTCGGGGGACACAATGAAGAAAGAGGGCTTGGAAAATTTGATACTCACAGGATGGTTAAGGCATGAGAGACAGACAAAAACTACACATAACCTATTTAGTGAGCATGAGTAAATGAATGGTGGAACAAGTTTTATAAGAGATAACAAAAAGACAAAATTTATTATGTGGCACCTTGCATTATTAGAAATATTCATAGAAATATGATTTAATTTTTTCTTACTCGGTTACTAAACAGGTTGTTGATTTTTTTTTTAAAACGGAAAATAACTGAGTTGAAAATAATTCACTAAGATTGTACTAGACGATCTTAAGGGAAGAAGAAGGAAAAGAAAAAAAAAAAAAGAAAAGAAAGAAGAAGAGAAAAAAGAGTTGTATGATGCATGACCCAATTGAGGGTGGAGATAGGAGTCAGAAAGAGATTTAGGTCAGCGTCTTGGCCGATTTTCGAAAGACAATTGGAAGAATAGAATTATAAATAATAAGAAGAAAGAAAGGAAAAAAAAGACATGATATCAAAATGGGCCGCTGATGTAGACCAGATATCGTCAAAGCATCTGACCGACTTTTTGCGTGGAGAGACCCTTATCAATTTGGTTTAGAACAATAGAAATGAAATTTTTAATCAGAGAAAAGTGTTTTTTGGGTTGAGGGGAGTTACGGTGGAACGATATACAGATCTTGACCTGTTAAGAATTGGACACCCACGTTAATAAAGTAGAGACATTTCAATGTAGATAATTAAGATTTTCGACTATCAGGAAAAAAAAAGAGGTAAAAGAGGGACAATTGCTTTTGGCTCACAGAGGGCGCCAAGAAGGCGGAAAAGATCCTTTCTAAAGTCAAGACTAATTAGCAGCGGGCTGTTTGACAAAGTCCAGGTGAGAGAAAGCCAAAGATTGTCATTTTATGTACGTGCAAAAAGGGAAAAATTGATTTTGTTTTTTTAAAAACAAGAACGATGTAACCACGCCCCGCAAACAGAGGGGAGAGGATGTTCGATCAATAACAATTGGTCGAATACGATCACGTGACCTGCGGAAGAAAAAGGGAAAGAAATGTTCGACCAATAACAATTGGTCGAATACGATCACGTGACTTCTGGGAAGAAAAGGGAAAGAAATGCTCGATCAGGAACGATTGGTTGAAAAGCGGTCACCTGACATACGAGACTAAGAAAGATGGATATCGCCCCCACCCCACCAAAGGTACTGCGAGGAAGTAGGGAAAACAATAGCGATAATGGAGAAGACAGAATTAATGCAGTTTTTGGAATTATCGAAAAAAACCCTGACGCCGACAGACCCACCCCGGTTTGTTGCGGCGTCAATAAAAGCAGGGCCCCAATCGACAAAAATGAGTTCATCCCCGGACGGCAGCGAAAAAGAACCCTCAGACAAGAAGAACTTCCAGCCCAAGTAGATGAAGAAGAAGATTGCCTGAAAGCCTGAGAAGAATTGGAGCTGCAGACAAGCCGAAAGTCGATGAGAAGTTAAAGTTCAGCTCCGGACGGCAGTGAGAAGAGACCACCTCAGACGACAGAGAGTTGCGGCTAAGTTGAAACAAGAAATCTTCCACCAAGTTGAAACAGGAAAACTACCAGCCCAAGCAGACGAAGAAGAAGAAATACAACTCAAGTCGGAGAGAAGAATCAACTCACGAATGATCGATAGAAATTAGCCCCAGTGTCGAACTGAACCACACTCCGACATACATACATGATTCTAGAAAGTAGGTAATTCGACATTTTCTATTGTGTGATAGAAGCTTGGTGCCATAGTCCACAGAGCGGGTCGGGAAATGAGAACACTTTTGTTTTTATGTAACGGACTTTAAGATATAAAAAGGTTGTTACCCTTTTATCAGCAATTTTGTTTGGTGTCGTGAGTTTTTATTTTATTTGTGTTTTGCCACCCCGTCGGACTCAACTTGTATCGGCCCCGATCCCTGCTGGTCCCGGCTGTCTAAGATCTAAACACAGCGTGGGTAGACAGACCGGAGATCGGTATAGTTGCTTTAGTGACCAGGTATTGGAAGCGAGTCGGGAAAGGCGAGGCTGGTGATCATCTGACCAAAGGGTTGGAGCGGCACGCTTGGACCCAGGAGGAGCGACCAGGAGGAGCGACGTCACCGTTGGCGCCGTAACCAAAGGATCCGACACTGGGCCAGGTGTGTAACCGTCACATTAAGAGCTACAAATGACTGGAAATTGTGGAGAGCCATGATCATCTACATTCTGAAGTGAGCTGAAGCAAGACAAGTTTTCCCACATTTTGTAAATTGTCACAAGTGACTTCATTCTGAAACCCACACCTGGAAGACAAGTTTTTCAGGTGATAAACTGCCCAAAGTGTTTTAATGAAACTTCAACAGAGCCTTAACAACTAAAGATGATCAACTGGTTTAGGTAATATAACTGCACAATTAACTGCTTGAGAAATTAAATCCCAAATATAAAGACAATAAGCAAAGATTCATTATTTCTGAGATTAAATTATATATATATATATATATATATATATATATATATATATATATATATATATATATATATATATAGTATTTATAAGCAGAAGAGATTCCCTCCCACCCCTACAAGCAAGTGTAATAAAAAAAAAAAAAAATCAAGTTAGAAAATAAAGATCAGAATTATCATTTTCTTATTCTATTGTTAGCAGACTTAAGTGAAATTAATTGGGGGGGGGAGAGAAAAAGATGATGTTTGGGTTGCTCTAATTTTGCTTCCTTCTGAAAGTTCTCCACTGCCTTAATCGAGTATTGAACTCACACTCTTTGGGTCCTGTCACTGGATCTAACCAATGCCTTTAACCACTGTGCCATGTGTCCTTGAGGAAATTAACAGGAGATAACTGACGTCCATTAAACATGGCACGTGGAACTAGAACACACTACTCCCAGTGAGTGAAATAAAGGGTTAATTTCAACATTCCAACCACCTGAAGAAGTCTGCAGCATACAACAGCCAAAACGTTGTAATAAATATGGCGACAAAGATGGGGACAATAGTCTGAATAATGCAAATAATGAACAAAAATTAGTCAGGTTTTATTAAGTTACTAGGCGAATGAAGAAAACAGTAACCAGCGAGTAAATTCAAGCTCTCCCAGCCGGTATTTCAACCTTGAGTCGTTCCTTCTTGAGTTCTGTCTCAAAATCACACTAACTGCCCGTTCTTGCCGTCAACCGTGAACGTCCCTCGAAGAACTCCCCGACTCTGAAAAAAGTAGTTGTTTTTATAGTTGTTCATGTACCCATAATCCCTTGCGTATTCATGTGATCCCATAATTCATTGCGTCCATGTTCCATAATGCATTGCATCATTATTGCATAAAAATGCGATGCCAGTCCCCACTCATTCTTTTACGTTATCTGGCCGAGGATGGATTACGGCAGAGCGGTAAGTGCTTTTTTCTCTCCCTCATTTCAACTGCAGTAGCTTTGCATGCTAAGCAAATCACGGGCTCTTTTTTAAGGGACAAGGCAAGTCGCGACCAGTTGTGCTCGTCCCAGGTTCTGTCTCATGTCCGCCACACTCCCCACTGATCTCCTGATCACACAGATGACAGTGAGGATACGGTCTTTTGTTCCAGGTGCTCTTCCGA
This sequence comes from Acanthosepion pharaonis, assembly GCA_903632075.3. Classification (NCBI taxonomy): domain Eukaryota; kingdom Metazoa; phylum Mollusca; class Cephalopoda; order Sepiida; family Sepiidae; genus Acanthosepion; species Acanthosepion pharaonis. The sequence continues at coordinate 1,515,667 of CAHIKZ030004991.1, read as the reverse complement.
AGGGGGATTGGTTGAACTTCTTCATCAGAGGAGCTCTCATTAGACAAGTCCCGATCTATTGGCAAACTACTGCTATCGGAGTGATTGGTTGTTGAATCCAACTCTATATATATTGGCTGATCACTATCCTCTGTGTCTTCTTCGTCAGTTGTGGGATTTGAGCCCAAAAAAGGGAGCAGGTCTCTAACATGACGAGGCGTTCCATCGACCCGCACTGACTGCTGACTCACCACCTCTGTCACACGTCCGGTTCCAAATTTGGTCGTGCATTTACCACGTGGAGTCTTAACCCAGACAATGTCCTCTTTCTTGTATTCTCCTTCGGTTATTTGTGATTCAGGCGGGGACGTCGCGTTGATGCCTCTCACCCGGACGTGGTATGTGTGCAGTACATAAGCCGGTGCCGTAGAAGGTGAAAGGTTGTCCTTAGGTGTGACGTTATGCCAGTAAACCGCTTCCAAGACTGAACAATTTTTCCTGGCCGCTATGGTTTTGACGCTTCTGTGGTTGCGTTCCACAATGCCAATTCCAGACAGCACATAAGCGCACCGGAACCTCAAATGCATGCCCCAGCTGTTTACAAATTCCCTAAATTGTCTGCAAGTGAACGTGGTGTCATTGTCAGTCAGTATTTCAGTCGGCGGGCCTCGTTCGTAGAAGACTGTCTCTAGCTGACGAATGACACCAGCAGAGTCTTGCCGTCTCAGTGGCCGCCATATTGCAAAATGGGAGGGACCACAGTCAATGAGCACAAGAAAATGGCTACCATTGTAATGGGTCACGTCCATTGCTAACCTGCTCCAGTTTTTTCTCACACTCAAATTTCCTTTCTTCCAATTCACTGGTGCTGGATTGATCGATTGGCAGGCTTCACAGGTCCTAACAACAGATTTTACCAGTTCCTTAGACACCGTTGGATCTACAGTCCTAGCAAAGTATATTGTTCTTTTAACACCTGGGTGCCCACTCTGCTGGTGGATGTGGGTCACCTGACGTTTGCTCAACTGGCTCGTTGCAGTAACACAACTCACTTGCACCGGTTCTCCTCCTTTCTTGTGCATCTCCAACAAGCGTTGCGGCACTCTGGTGAGGCTGTCAGCGCGGTTCTGACAAGATTTTACCAATGTCACAGTCATAGTGCGTACTCCTCCACCAAAGCTCGCAGTGTCTCTAAGCGCCGCCTCATCAGCATTTCACCCGCTGCCTTCGTGTTCACGCACGTCTTTCCTGTCAGGGTGTCAGACACCCACCGATGCACACATGCTGAATCGGTGACCACATGCATAACTGGTGCCTGCCACTGCAGGGCAAGATTCATGCCCTTGATCAAGCTCAGCAAGATTAATGTGTTTGGCATCATTGGTTGGACGCAACCAGCAAGCATCTTCCACGACGCTCCCATTCACCCAAACTGTCATTTCATTGCCGTTCACACACCAGTCTCCGCCAACAGGATCTGATTCCCGCACTCTGGCCACTGTTTCCTCCAGCATACGTCCAAGAGGGGCATCCTTTATCTTGTCGTCCCATCTTTTGGTTAGTGTACTTGCATAACGCTTAATAAATGCAGTTGCCACCCTAAGCCAACCGCACAGGGAAATGACCCACGAGTTTCCCGCACAAAAGGAAAATACGCTCCGGCGGGTCACCTTTGAGCAATTTCTGGAACCTGACCTCCCGCTTCCATCGAAGGGAGTTGCTTTCTTCCCAGACTTGCAGACCCAGGACCTTAGTTCCGTCTCTCAATCGCTCCGGATCTTTACAGACTAGCCCGTAATCTGCAAAGTGCTGTCTTATGCGCGCTGCAGAAACTAGGCCTTCATTTATGAAGATATCGTCAATGTATGCCGACGTGGCACTCTTAATGTCCTGATCCTGGGACATTATCATGTCGATCACTGACTTCATGACAAGTGGTGCCACATTCAGGCCAAAATCCAAATGCGTAAGGCAAAACCGCTTGCCCTTAATGACCACTGTTTGAAACGGCCATAGCGATTTGTCAATGTGAATCTGTAGGTACGCATTTCTCAAATCCAACAGTGATACGTCAGCTCCTTGTCGCCATTCTTGTAATTTCTGCGCACACACCTCTGCGTCAGCCGTGAATGCGTCTACAAAGCCGTTCAACTCCCGATAGTCAAGTACCGGCCGGATCTTCTGTTTGTGTTCTTGTACGTCCGCCATTAAGGGAATTAATCCCTTGAGTGGGCCAAGCTCTTTCTCGGGATATGGCAGTAGCCATCCGTCTCGCTGCCACCGTGCTAGTTCTTCATCATATGCATCCCAGACGTGGCCAGGTACTGTGTACTCCTGTACTTTATTGACCAACTTGCTAGGTGAATGACCACTTGCCCACTTCCACAATGCAGTCCATGTTTTCGTGCTCGGGTTAAACGTCACTCTAAAGTCAGGCTTGTTGATAACAATGGCGGCACATGTGTTCAGGTTTCCGAAACGCGCTTCGCCTGATTCGGTCAAGTAAACACCTCCGAGCACTTTGATTGCATCAATCCCGAGAAGAAGATCGAATCCTAGCAACTGCCCTTCCACGGCCAGAACCTCAACAGTCACGGGCTGAATCTGCTCGACGCCCAACTTAATTTTACGGATACATGGCACTTCAGGGTCTTCCCGTCGGCAGTCAACACTCCCACCTCTTCCTGCTTCCAGTAGCGACACACAGTCTTGCTCACCAGCGTCTGTGAGCATCCCGAATCCACTAGAGCTGTGCACTCTACTCCATCTACAAATACTTGTAATGGTGGGTAACTTCGGGGTTTTTACTTGCTCGGGAGAAGGCTGGCGCTGACGCCTTCTCCCCTTGGGCGTTCCCTGGCATTCTGAGGAAATGTGTCCAATGCCATTGCATCGAAAACACCGCATGTCGCTGACCTCTGCGTTCTGTTTGACCTCTCCCGACGTTCTTGTGTACAATTCTTCACCATATGGTTGGGTCCAGAGCACTTGTAGCAAGTAATCGTTCTGCTAACAGGTTTGGCAGGGGGAACCTCAGCTTCTGAGCGCGTTAGCTCTACGGATGTGGCGGCCAATACCTGGCACCCTTCGTCATCCATCATAATAGCCCTTGCTCGGGTCAGAATCTGTTCTAGATTCATGTCGTCCATCCTGAAAGAAGCTTTGAGAAGCTGCCTAACATGATGTGGCAGTCCTGACACAAATGCACATGCCATCCACCGATTAGGTAGTGGTTCACCTATTAGCCGCGCCAAACGATGCATTTCAGCCAGGAATTCATCCGCAGTTTCCCCTGGGTGAAGACGCTGTCCCATAAATTGGTCGAATACATTAAATCTGTCAGTTGCGTATGCAGTCATAAGGGCCCGTTTAATTTGTTCCGCGTCTGCCCTCTGCTCTCCACCGAGTTGTCTATACACAGCAAGGGCACCGCCTCGAAGTCGTAAAGGCAAGATGTGCTCGATCTTGTCCATGGCACAAAGTTCGCAGACCAATTCCACATTTTCTATCCATTCAACAATGGGCATATCCGTTGGGGCGCCGCTGAATTCTGGAATCAAACGGACGTCAAAGACCTTGCCTTCCATTTTGAAGAATCAATATGCCGAAATAGCTTGAGGCGAATGAAGAAAACAGTAACCAGCGAGTAAATTCAAGCTCTCCCAGCTGGTATTTCAACCTTGAGTCGTTCCTTCTTGAGTTCTGTCTCAAAATCACACTAACTGCCCGTTCTTGCCGTCAACCGTGAACGTCCCTCGAAGAACTCCCTGAATTGGAAAAAAGTAGTTGTTTTTATAGTTGTTCATGTACCCATAATCCCTTGCGTCTTCATGTGATCCCATAATTCATTGCGTCCATGTCCCACAATGCATTGCATCGTTATTGCATAAAAATGCGATGCCAGTCCCCACTCATTCTTTTACGTTATCTGGCCGAGGATGGATTATGGCAGAGCGGTAAGTGCTTTTTTCTCTCCCTCATTTCAACTGCAGTAACTTTACATGCTAAGCAAATACGGGCTCTTTTTTGGCGGGGACAAGGCAAGTCGCGACCAGTTGTGCTCGTCCCAGGTTCTGTCTCATGTCCGCCACAGTACTTGTGTCATAAAGAATGAATTGTTAGAGAGTTTTTATAGTGAGATGCAATGAAACAAACTTTCTTGAAACAATGTATTGAGATTCAATAAAACAGAAACAAAGAATTCATAACTAAAAATAGTTTAATTAATCTGTTCCCTTTGTATACTTTTTTCGACATTCAATGATATTGACGATTCATTGATTACTCCTGGTATTATATAAATTGCTTTTTGCTCAATATTTTTTCATGTTAAACCTTTTTAATGTTTAATATAACAGTGAAATGGAAATATCTCTCAAAAGAAAAAGATTAGCAACAGAATGGCAAAGACTGTGATGACAAAGCTTATTTCAAGAACAATCTGAAGCAAGACAATTAATTAGACAAAAGGTATTTGAATGCTTTACATGAAAACTTGAACAAATAAGACTGTACTCTAAAAAAATGTAAGAGTAAAGGAACTGATTAATTAAACAATTCATTTTTGCTTGGGAAGTAATTTTGTCTAAATGCAAATAAATATTTTATTTGCATAGATTATTAAAATGACTAAGGGAAGTAATCACACATCAATAAACTCAAGTTGATTTACTTCTCTTCCCATTACAGATGGGACAGGAAATATATGAATACACATTGATAATTATTATATGGTTTGATTGATTTGATGATTATTTCAAATATTAATTCTTGATTACGTTAATATTAATGCGGAAGTGCAGAGTTAAAATTTTGATTCAGTGTTTTTATTCACTTTAACAAAAAGAAATGGAAGCTGTCTGCAAACAGATCACAGACATGACCCATTTCTAAAAAAAAAAAAAAAAAATTTCTTTTTCACTTAGTTTGAATTTAATGTAGGTCATTTTCTAATGGTTGATCAAAATAAAGCCAATATTTTTTCTTGTTGAAAAAAAGATGATGTTATTTTGCTTATGAAATTAATTGTTCACTCATCAGTAATTTACAATCGCCTAAGGAGACACATTTATATGGGTTTGAAACATGATTGCAGTTGTGTAGTGATTTTTAACATGTTTTTGATTTAATATCCTAAATTAAATATATATATATATATATATATATATATATATATATATATATATATATATATATATATATATATGTATGTATACACATATATTACACAGTCACATACACACAGTTTAAACCTTGCCATAAAAATGAGAGCATATTTTATTTAGTTCCTACTTATTAGATAATCACATGTGAGTCTTTTAATCATTTTTTTTTTTTCTGTCTCCGCTTATTATTGTTGCTGTATTTTGATTATACATAGAGTTGGGTGTTTCCATCTTCATAACATCTTAGAGCAAGCAGTACACTAGAGTTATAAAAAAACAGTCACCAATAAAAATGATATTACTTTAATGCAGTAAAAATTTATAGACATTAGACAAATTAAAAAACAATGACTTAAAAATATATTTGGTATATTAAATATAGGTTCTGCTGAAGAAAAGTAATACCTAAGATTTAAAATGCATTTTTAATCTTTCTTGAAGCTTTTATTTTAGTTTTAATTTCAAGATAATGTATTAACGTTAATATTTCCAATAAGCCATATACTTTGCTGTATTTCAAACTGAACGTAAATTGATTGGAAGTTCTTTTTATTTTATTTTTTAAATTGTTAAAATTGCTAAGAACAGTCACATTAGCTAATTTGTTAACAAATGATTCTCTTTAATAAAAAATCTTTTAAAAATAAAACATGCTTTTCTGAAACGTTATTTCAGGAAGATTAGCTGATTTAAAGTTTAATTAATATGATTTGAAACAAATATTACTTTTAGTTTAAAATATTGTAGAAAGCAGTTTTTGAACATGGAGGTGAGTGTTTTATGAGGTTTTGACAAATTGATTAATTGATTAGTTTTGATCCTTTCTCTTAATAATAATAAAAAAGAACCCAGATTTTAATGATAAAACTTTTCATCATGTATGCTCATTATTTTAGTGAATCTTTGGAAAGCAATCTGCCCCCAAAAATGCTTTATCAACAATAGTTCATGACAGTTATTCACAGTTAAAAGTAACTTTGGTAATTTTATTTTAAAAGTTTTTAATATCTTGCATTTTTGAAAAAATTTATACACTGAACCCAACAAATTAATTTTACTCAGAGATGAGGATAACCATGAAACTGCTTGAGTCAGAATAAAACTCAATAAGTCATTTGGACATAGTATTACATTGCATGCAAATGTGTTGGTCAGTAATTTGTGTGTTCCAAATCCACAAAGTGCTCAGCTGTCATGTCAATTTTGTTAAATTAAAAGAAAATTTTTATTTCTCATCAATAGTGACAGGCACTTAATAAAATGGAACACACAGTATGCGTGCCCCCCCCAAAAAAAAAGAAAGAAAAAAGGTGAATGAAACATAAAAAAATGAAGGTTGAAGGACTTAAATTGTGATATTTCTGTTATTTATCTCTAAATATGAAAGGCATCTGAATCTAATTGGAAGAAATCATTTTGCTTTAATAAAAAAATTAAAAAGCTAGAATAATATTTTTTCTGTCAATTTTTGTTTAAAAAATCTAAATGAACCATTAACCCTTTGCACTCACCAGGGGTTAGAGTTCAAAAGGTTGACAACCAACATTTATGGTTACTTACATTTTTTGGACTGTTATCCTCATCTTCATTGCCATATACACTATGTTTCAGCCGTTATACATTCTGGCCTTCTTCAGGTGATTGGAATTTCGAACTGAACCCTTTATTTCATCCACTGCGGTAGTTTGTTCTAGTTCCACACCTCTTCCGGGTTCGGTTTGAAATTCCAATCACCTGAAGCAGGATGGAGCATACAATGGCTGAAACATTGTTGTTGTAACCTAGGGAAGATTACTGAGTAGAATAATCACATGAAGGTTAGTAATGAATGATAATACTAAGGACAAGAACAACACATATAAGATTCACCAGTGGCGTGTAGAAGAAGTAGTCAACTGTTAAAAGTGAGTCAAGTGAATTCCATAATGAATCTCCAACTGCAGACCAACATACAGTATTTACTACTGTATTTGTATAAATGGGGACATGTTCATTATTGTCCATAGGTATGCTACAACAGTTGTGAATATGACAATGAAGATGAGAATAACAGTCTGAATAATGAAAATAATGTAAGTAATCATATACCTCATCTCCGAGATATAGACAACATTTATGGGTTGTTTTCTACTTATCATGAACTAATTTGTAAATACAAGAGAGAATTCTGGGAAATTTTGCCTTTATGTGAGACAAGTAATTGTAAATGAAAATCTTTTGAGAAAGACTTTAAAAACTTTTGGGATTGTGAATAGTGGGTATGCATTAATATTATTTAAATAGAAAATTTTGAAATAATAACTGCCGATTACAGAAACCAACTTAAAGACTGAAAGAATTCAAATAAACACTTGTTTCTTAAGCATTTTAACGTTGGTTTTATTAGGTTACTGACAACTATAAAGGATAACAATGTTAAAAAAAATGATTTTAGGATGATCCTAAAACAGTGGTTCCCAACCGATTTGGGGTCATGCCTCACTTTGGCATTTCTAAAATTAGGTACCTCCACGAGATCGCTAAAAAAAGAGCATAGCATGATGAAAAAGATGCCAAACTTGACGAAAACAAAATTTTATCGTCTAAATGTTTGTTATTCATTAAGAGGAAAGGTCAAAGTATTTTTGGTGTATTTTTTTTCCATTTTTTAATTGTTCCTAGCACGTCCGAAATTTTCGTTAAAAATCTAGTTTTTTGAGTCAGCAAATTGACCATTTTTTTTTCATTTTAAAAAAAAACTGAAATCTGACTTTGAAATTTTTTTAAATATCAATTATCATTTTTTCAAAACTTATTTTAAGAAAATCAGAAATTATAATGTTTATTTAAAATATTTTGAACCAAACTTAACTTAGCTTTTTTGTGCCAAAAACATGTAATTTGAAAATAAAACAAAGCAGGTCATAAACTTTCGCGTCTCTTGACATGTGATGAATGATATATTTACAATTCCATGAGGCTAATTTGTTCTCTGGAAGGAGAAAAAGTGAAATAATTTACATTTATGTGAACAAATTATTTACCCCGTTATTTTTAACGAAAACTTTCAGCGGTCTAATTTTTTTTTTTTGTACTTAGCTTTCACCTTTACGTTTATGATGCTTTATGGGAAATATATTGTAAAGAAATTAAAATAAAACTGTTAAGAGTGACATTAAATTTCATATTTCTTAAGAAAGGTATCTAATTAATTTATAGGTACCTTTCTTATGAGATTTTATCAGAATTGTACATAAAATACTATAATTTTATGTACATTTATTACATTCTACTGTTATTTGTATTTGCATTCATTTTATTATTAATTTTGATATTTCATTTATGGAAAAATGTCGTAACTGAGATTAATATAAAAATAAGATCATATAAATTTCATAAGATGATACTGATACTTGTAGGTACCCTTCTCAGTTGAAATTGAAAAATCAAATTAACTTCTCCACACGTGTTTTGCAAAAAGTAAAGGCCTTAACAGCGGAGAACAATGCTTAACTCAAATAACGCAACTTAATTATATTCTGGTTGGTCTTCCATATTTTATAATTACAGCTCGATTATAAGCACAAAATTACATTTCTTAATTACTGGGGATCTTCTGATTAGTCAAAATGATACAATTTTACAACGCGCTAAAAAAGATCTATCTCATAAGGACACTTATGAAAGCCTGTCTGACTTTTAAGTAATTTTATAATATTTTAACAACTTAAATGTAAAATCTATTATAATTAATGAAATAACAAATAATTGTGTTAAAAATTCATTTTTCATCGGAAAATTTTTTTTGCTTTCAGAAAATATTGTCCATATTCATAAAAACAACTAAAAGCAAATAAAAGCATTTGAAATTAAATAATATATTTGTTTTATTGAGTTTTGTATGTTACAATTCAGAGCTGATTTTCAGGTACTGGGTTTCCAATTAAAAACAAAAAAAAAAACATGATTTGCATTCCTCAAAGCCCTGTGCTTTTAATTATTGTAATCACTAAAACCGATCGTCGAATTTCTAGCGTTTTCATAAAATTAGTTATGGGGGGGTAATAAATATTTTTTAAAAAATATTTCTACCATGACTTTCATAAAAAAAACATATTTATAATAATTTCGATCATCTGTGAATAGTTCCTGAAAGTTTCATTAACATCCGATAATTATTTCTATTTTTTAACGATTTTTCAATTAATGTGTGTCATACCAAAAACATGCTAAAAATTGTCTATGTTATTTACTAGTTCCGCTGATACAAATAGAAACAAGGTTTTTTTAATCAAAATTTAGAATTTTCTAAAAAGAAGGAAAATTTTTAAAAATAATTAAAAAAACTTTGGTCTTTCCTCTAAATAATAACATAAGCATTTAGACAATAAAATTTTGTTTTCGGCAAGGTTGGCGTCTTTTTCATCAAGCTATGCTCTTTTTTTAGCGATTTCCTGGAGGTACCTATCTAAAATTCTGGTAGCCCTGCCTGTAATATTTAATTACATATTCAAAATTTTACTGCAATTCACATGAAAGAAGCTTAAAAGGCCATTAATTTGGTCTCTAAACAAGCCTCCAAAGACCATCGTGTCCATGAGAGAGAAAAATTAAAAAAACATATAATAAAGAACTGAAAGGAAGAAATATAAAATATTTGAATGAAAGCTTATTCTGTAATATACTTTGATCATTTCAAGTGTGGGGAGATAGGAAATACCTGTATGCCAATTGCACATGTACATACATACACACAAAATATTTTTTATGCATGTATACTGTATATGCATTGTATGTATTAACATGCATTAACATTAACAATCTCACTCAGAGTCACTAGAAATTAATTCACTTTTAATAATTCATTCTTGAATTGCTCCCTTATTCTGCACCTCATGTTGGGATTCATTGTTTTAAAATGTTTCAGGTAAAGAGAGAAGGTTGGTTGGGTATGGGCCCCGCTAATTCCTATCAGTCTGTAAACATTCAGAGATTATCATAGGTCATGTTCCATAAACAAATAAAGATGCATTGTAAAACTTAGGAGTTAAAAGAAACAAACTGATTTGAATTCAAAAATATAAACCGAAGAAAACCATTTTTTTTTTGTAGCTCAAAATCTGCATGGATCATTGATACTAAATTTTGGAACTTTGAGTCAGCATGAATTAAGTTTAAATCCTGACTTACTGGATCAATCTTACATAAAGTTCTTTTGCTGGCTTCATTTCTGGTCTAAGGAATATAGATATAAAAAATACTTCATGCAATAGTTATCAACTAAATTGAATTTCCTGTAACAAGTGGAAATTTCTCATTACAAATAATCCTGATAGTGTTTTAGTATTTGTTTACAGCTTATAGAAACAAACTACATCAATTACTCCCTTGTACTCCTTTGTTTACAACTTATAAAAACAAACTACATCAATTACTCCCTTGTACTAAATAAAACTATCCAATAAGAGGTCATGTAACATTTCATTACAAATTTCTTTTTTGTTTTAATTAAAAAAGGTCAGTCTTGTTCAGTTCCAAGAAATTCTCACACAATTTACCCAATTCTTTTTTTTGTTCAGTGTTACCCTTCTTTTTTCTTTTCTTTTGACTAATGTTTTATACTTTGCCTCACTGGGCAGGGGAAAATACTAACTTTTATCGTAATATGAGTTATATATTAAAAAGAATTATATCATTGTCTCTTATTATACAATGCTACTCAAAGTTTTATGCATGAGAAAATCACTCTGCATAAATTTGAAATTGTCTGACCTGACATGCCTTTATTTAATGGCTGCAGTAAACATAATGGAAGAGCCCATTTTCAACTGCTTAAAGAAATGTTTGAAACATAATAAGAGTAATATATATAAATAAAAATGTATATATTAAAAACCTGTATTCTTGAATGCATATAAAAAAAAAAAAATTACACACATCATTGACATGACTTTCTGTGTTCTCAGTCAGTTATGTGCTATGCATGATATACACTTAGGCAATCATCTATCTTTCAATATATGACTGACAAGGCAAATTTTTTTCCTGCAGTAGGTTGCCATTTCTTTCTGTGGAAGACCACTTGTCATCCAAAGCTATAGAACCATGTCTGTCTAGCTATGTACCCATAGCTATGAGAAGAAGAGGATTCATACTTTTCCCAACATTATTAGCATGTAAGTGAATATAATGGATTTGAATGGAATTCAAACTCGCTCTCCGATTCCTCAATCCAAGCTGCTATCCATTACTCCACCGTGCTTCCATGTTCTAATGTATTGAATTTAGCTTTTAAGTAAAATATAACACTTAAAACAACATGCTGCTTAAAACAGTTTTTATTTTATTTTCCACATCCTTGAAGATGGCTCATGTGAATCGAAAAGTGTGGACATGACAAATTTTGAATATTTTTTTTTTATATATCTACAACAGCCACATTTGTAAAAAGTTATATTATAAACATATTATAAATTTAGTAGATATAAAATGTCTATTATTAAAAACTCACCAGGAAGGACAATTGCTGCCAAAATATAAGGTGTGCATGTTTATATATATATATATATATATATATATATATATAATTTTATCATTTAAATGTTATTTTAGTGGATGTCCATGTTAGAGTAGATTCTTTGTTGTTTTTATTTTTTACTTCTTTTTAAAGTGTACTTATTCTCATCTACTGGCCTGAATATATGATAATAAGTATGCTGTTTAAAAAGAAAAAAAGAAAAGCAGAGCATCTACTGAAATATGAGTATCTGGTAAAAAATATTTAAGTGCTAAAAATCTGTTGGATTAATAAATAAAAAAATCAATTACTTCAGCTATCTCTCTCTCTCTCTCTATATATATATATATATATATATATATATATATATATATATATATGTGTGTGTAAGCTTCATTAAATATAACAGATAAAGTGTTTTGATTAAGTTTTTTTATATAATTTGCTCATATGATCTTATATTTTTTTTTTCTTTTTAGTAGATAAATTATACAAAAACTGTCCAAATGTTATATTTTTCTGAGTGCTTTCTGCTATTTTCAAGGATGATATATATTAACTGTTAACTGGAAATAGATTGTTGTATGTATGTATTTAGTATTATAGAATATTCCTCCATTTTGTTGTATAGCCAAAGTTGCACTCTCAGGAACAATGAGAGCTTATAAAACAAAATACAATTTAAAGCGGGATCTTTTTGCTCTATCAGAAATTACTTGTCTGACAGAAAAGTTTGAAACCACAAAAACACTTCCTGATATTCCTTCAAGTGGGCAACATTCTTGATAAACTGAGTGTACACCTCAAGTTATGGACAGTCTGTCTGTCAAATGTGCAACTTTGATTCTACAACAAAATGAGGGATCAACTGAAAATTTGTTGTAATTTCATAAATTCCATTTCATATATTATTTGTTTCAAAATATATGGGTTTCACAATTGCTTTCTTTGCATTATAATGGTTTTGAAACTTGTCTTCATTTATTTCCGCCGTGTGTGTGTGTGTGTACGCAGATATGTAGAAAAATAGGAAAGAACATTTTAGGTAAATAATCCGGAGTTCTTTAGGATTTTTATTTTTAAAAAACAGTGATCCATGCAGAAGTAGAGCTTAATTATAATTATTTCTTAAAAAATATGATTCCTTCGCTACATAAGAGTTCTCATGTTTCAAAAACGAGAGCTGAAAACCTCAATATAATTATTAAAATTAAATTGAGTTAAAGTATCAAGCCCTGTTTCATCCTCAAGTGAAAATTTAGGAATAACCAATCTTGAAATTTACACATCTTTATAAGCATGTTCATTTGCGAAATTAATTACTATGGAAATGGCTGGGGCGACCATTTTGATAAGGAGCTTAAGAGTTACTTTTTATCCACATATCAGTCACCTTTGGAAAGAAGTCAAACCGAGGTAGAGTGGGGGTATCCATTTCAAGGTGAATGATGGCATTCATGTGCACACATCATCTGGTCAGTCACAGCAAAAGATAGCTTTTGGCACCATAATATGTCGTTAAGTGTCTAGAGGATTTTGTTTTATTTTATTTATTTTTTTATCCTTTTATTTTTTTTTCTAAAGGGCTGTTTCGTACTTAAACACGTTGCACTGAACTATAATTTGATTTTTGACAACTTCATAAAGGGTTTTTCTATCTTATGATTGGGTTAAGCTTTTAAACCTTTTATTAGACTATGAAATTTAATTTTTTAATGTTATTTAATGCGAAAATTTGTTGATGTCAGCAGAAAACTGTTAACTCATGTCTATGATTTAATAAATTTTCATTATTTAGAAACTTAATGTGTAGATTTTCATGTAGGCATGGGTCATCCCAGGTTTTACAAGTTTATGGCGGATGACAAGACTTCAAACTGATTGAAGAGAGGAGGGACTGAGAAGTTACTCTTGTTCAACGCAATCTTATAGAGCCATACCGCCAGTAATCTTGAGAACCAAATTTGCAAGAGGCTACAGGGTGTCTTACTCTATCAGCAAATAGTGACTTTGCCTTTTTGAGGACACACTTATAGTCAGTGTGGGGCCCCCGGTTGAAAAAGAAATTTTTTTTTTTTCAAAAGCATTCATATGATATAACAATGTAAAGGAAACTTAATACTTTATAAGATGATTAATCGCTCAAAAAGCATTCATTTTAAGACCCTAGTCTTTGTATTAATCAGAATTAAATTTTCTTTACATTGATATGTAATATGAACACTTGAAAAACTCAATCAGGATACCCCACCAGCAGTAGGGTTTGGGGTGAGGCTGGGGATCATATATGGGTAGCAATCCATTTTTTAAAAGGTTTTTCTTTGTTTTTCAGGTAAAATGGTCAAATTTTAGGCTCTGACCGAAAACATTTTTGTAACCTTTCTCCTTTTCAAACTGATTTTTTGTTTTTTGTAGAGACAAATATTTTTCAATCAGTTTTGCAAACAAAAACCCATTTCCTCACAAAGAAATCACTCTTAAATTCCTCGTCTTGAATTTCTTTTCACATTTCAGCTGTGCACCCTTTGCCCCTTCCTTGGGTGTTCTAGAATGTTGTTGAATCTTACTCTTAAGGTGCAGGCATATCCCCCACTACCCGATAAATTATGTCCGGTTTTGAATTCCTGTGTTCATGGGGCTGTCTTCTCCCACAAGTGCCATGTTAATTACATGACCACCCACTGAGCTTTGTATATGCTACCATGTCTATGGGGACTGCAAGTTCATTATCTATTTCCTCCTAATTAATGGACACCTGCATATGTCTATACTTGGTTATCCAATCATTCCTATTATTCTACAGTTTTTCTTTATTATTCTGACTCATTTCATCTGCCTCCTTAAGTTAAATGTCCATTCAGAATATAGGCACTTATGGCCTTCCATAGCTCCCTTTTAAGATCACATTGTCTTCTTAAATTTTAAATCCAGAGTTATCCTTCATTACTGGTTACCGTCCAAAGCTAAAGAGAAGAATTCATGACTTTTCCAAGGGCATTAGTGTAAAGTAAACTATTTCAGCTTGAATTTATGTTGTCCATTTTTTTTTAGTGGTATATCAACTCTTTATGAGTCATTTAATGCTGAAATTTTATTTTCTTGGGAGCATTAAATAATTTCTTTTACCAAAATGTATTGTTGATAATATTTTTTTTTCAATAAGTATTGCTGGTAAATTTTATTCTTTAACAAAAAAATCTATTGCTAGAAATATTTTCTGTTTTTAAAAAAATGTATTGCTGGTATTATTTTTTTATGCATTGCTGGTAATTTTTTACTATTAAAATGTATTTTTGCACTTTCATAGTGTTTTGACCCCAATTTAGAGGTTAAGTGTTTGCCTATATTTGGGAGCCTAACAGGGTTAGGGTGGACCTGGGAACAACAGCAATTAAGAGGTGGTTCCATGCTCCTCAAAACCTCCTTGCTGCCGTATGTAGTTTATCATCATACCCAAGAGAAGGCTTGAATTTAAACTTAGTGATTTCATTTACTGTTAAAAATTAAACCACCTCACATCATTGTTTCTCCTTAAGCTTAACCCAGAGTAAATCTGTTAAGAATTTGGACTTCACCAAAACTTTTTTTTTTTTTAATATTCTCAAATTAGTGACTGAAAAATGAATGAATTTTCAATAGGTGAAAATCTTTAATAAAAGTTGTGAAAAGCTACTGCGGGTTTCCCAGTGACTGGGGGTAGGCAACAGTTGGCTAGCTCTCACTCCTCCTTCCCAATCATCCCTGTCAAGCAGGCTAATGTGGGCAAGGCCACACTCCTGCACATCCCTCCCAATGCAGTCCTTCCATGTCTTCCTAGATCTACCTCAACCTGTGTGACCAGAAACCCTATCCTCCAAGGCAGTCCTAATGCATGATGAAGCTTGTTGGATGTGACCAAACCACCCAAGACGATGGGTGCACAACGCTGATGTTATATCCTCAATACTGAGCTTTGTTAACAACTTGGAAGAGGGGGTTTCACACTGAGGCATGGTGCTGCAGTTCCAGTGAATAATTGAGTGGTTGTTGTGGCAGAACTGCCACAAGACCAATGCACTTGGTCCCCCAGTCTAACTGCCATGGAGCAGTTCAGATCAGACGCACACAGAGAACAATTTGCCTTTAGTTTTCAACAATGCATGTTTGAATGTGAAAATGAGTAGGAGCTTTTTGAATTTCTCCAAAGCCACAACCTTCACCTGCGCAGAGCATATCTCCCAAGATAACAGAAACAGGGCTCAATATCCATTTTTTGAACATTCCAAAGTGACTTGGGTAGTGGGCCTGCCATCAATAGGGCGTGCTTCGCCATGGCATCTAGGGAAGATGTCACCTGTTAGTTCTCTTAGCCTACTGGTGATGCCATTGTATTTCTTGTGCACCCAGGTGCTGTATTTGGAGAACATGATCAAAATTCTTACCCACTCCACTGCAGCAAACAGCACAGGGAAATGCACCAGATTCCCAGGTCAACATCGGAAATAATAAACTTGGTCTTTTTCATGTTGACACGGAGACTCTTGTTCTCCATGCCCGTCTTCCAGGTTTTCTGCTTTAAAGTAGTTTCCCCACAGAGGTAATAACATAAACAGATTTTATTTACAGCAAATGTTTCTCATATGAATATTGCATATGAAAACAAAACTACTAAATATTGTAAATATGAGGGAAAATCAAAAATTATCTACACTTATCTAAAGATATGTTATGGCAAAATTGTGGATAATTTTGGACCTATAAATCACTTTTATACAATAAGCACTGTGACCAGAAAGAATTTTTTTTTTTGTTCAAAATTTCTTTTCATATAGATTAAATATTACAAAAGATGAATATCACTTTTTTTTTATTAAATTTTATAAAAGTTAACAGGGAGTTCAATTTGTTATGTTCATTCAGAGCATGTGCGTATTACCCCACAAACATCCTAATCTCCTGACTTTGGGCAAGCATAATTTGGGATTCTGAGCAGTGCTTTGTGACCCTTGCTATCTTACCAAATTTTGCTTTTTTTTCTACCTACATCTATATATGTTACAAATTAAAACTAAGCCCAACTGACTATTAAAAGGATGAAAATTTTTTTGTAAATTTTGATGTAATTTTGAGGTCTTTTTTTTCTTGTCCAAATCCATGAATTTGTTTTGCTCATGCTAAGTCGAGAGAGAGAGAGAGAGAGAGAGAGAGAAGAAGAAGAAAAAAGAACACTCTATAAAATTTACTATTTTTTTTATCCATAATGTTGAATATGTTAAAATTATTCAACTTTTTAACAAGAAAAATTTCAAGTTAATGTTAAAAATTGCAGCAAAACATTGTTGATTTATTTAAGATGGAAGGATCTATTATGACGTGTCTCTAATTTATATTTAGATACATCATATTTATTTTCAATTTTTCTAGTTGAGTCGTTCATCTATATTGAATATGATTCATTATTGTACATAAGTTACAATAGAATTTTTATTTTATATGTATACTACCTTATGAAAATCGAGATATAGTAGAGTGCCCCTCACCTTTTATCATAGATTGGGGTGGGGGGGGGGTCTCGTAGATTACAAGACATACATTCATTTTAAATTGCCTCCCCCCGAATAAGAAAATCCAAAGAAAATATACTCATACTATGTAAATATATAAAAAATAAATAAAAAAAATAACGTTGTATAAGCATATTTGTTTGGGCTTTTGCAGAGTTGGAGATTTACAGTGAATTTAAACAGCTGACACCCAACCCTTATTTCTGGTCACACTTCCTATTGTTATAAAACAAATCC
Source organism: Acanthosepion pharaonis (assembly GCA_903632075.3). NCBI lineage: Eukaryota > Metazoa > Mollusca > Cephalopoda > Sepiida > Sepiidae > Acanthosepion > Acanthosepion pharaonis. The sequence goes on along the minus strand of CAHIKZ030004991.1, from coordinate 1,498,247 downwards.
AATCAATTTTCTTGGGAGATTATTCAACAAACTTAATGGTCAGAGAATCTGCAGGAACAAAAAATTAGAATAGCTACTGAGAGATTAATTCACTTATGCTTACAAAAAAATGGGTCATCAGTAATAGACAAGTATCCTCATTCTTATTATTTTACCACAGTTCTTATAAAAACAATGCACAAGAGGAATCACCATAACGATACTGGTTTAAATAACTCATAGAATAATGATGAAAAAAAAGATCATTAACTATTATTATTGTTGCTATCATAACAAAGTAACGTTAAGATCTTTAGTTATACCATTTAATACAAAGATTTTTTTTTTTAAACAAGCATATTAGTTTTATCTTATTGAGACTATTTTTCCTCTGCTTTGATGAATTTGTGGAAATGTAACTCGTTCCAACCAATCCACCAAACTTTCACTTGATAAAGAACAACAGACCTGTAGCCTTGCCAATAAGTCACATGCAAGAGGAAACTAGAATCAGTGAATTGTCATAAAAATTTTGGTTAGTATGGGCCATGCTGTCTAAGTAATGACTTGTTTTTGGTTGAGTAAAAAAAAAAAGTAAGAAAAAGGTATTTTTTCTTTTAAACACGTGAACAGAAAAGTACTGAGAAAAAAAAAAAAAAAGAAAGCGAAAAAGGAGAATAGCATAGAGAGAGAGAGAGAGAGAGAGAGAGAGAGTATGCTTTGTTTATGGAAATTATTTTTAGATAAAAAAAAGGAGGCTGAAACTAAAGTCTAAAAATAAGAAACTATTTAAAACGTTTACCTTGCCAGGATGGTAAAGATCATCATATGTAAGGGTTGACATTGTAATTGTAGTAGTGGTAATCCCAGTCGTTACTGGTGACTGGAAAACTTAAATCTCTTGCTGACTGAGTAACTGTCCCATAATCCTTAGCTGGGGTAGGATTGAAAATTATGAAGTGTATAAATAGAAAAGTGAGTCAGTCTACCAACATTTTCAAGAAGAAAATCCCAACAAGACGTCAAGTGGGAAGAATTGAAGTGAACTGACCAGGAAGGCTATTCATCTCAGTTTCAGGAAGGGCAAAAGGGAAAGACAGACAGAGAGAGAGAGGGGGGAGGAGAAGGAGGAGTGAGAGAAGGTAAATAATTAAAAAAAGGCCGTAAAAATATAAGATGGAAGGAGTGGTCAGAAAAGTGTGTGTGTGTGTGTGTGTGTGTGTGTGTGTGTGTGTGTGTGTGTGTGTGTGTGTGTAAAGGTACAAAAGTGTATGTGGTGCATCAATATGTGTGTGTGTGTGTGTGTGTGTGTTTTTATTGTATATACACACAGAAATCCAAACAATAGAAAGGGATGATCAAAAGATAGGGGAGGGGAGGGAAGGAATGCACACACATGCAAGAACCCCACCACCAGCACACAGAAAAAATCTGACCCCAAAGAGTTCATTAGGTCAAATTTTAGAAAATGGTTTTCAGCATCCTATGATAACATTCTATATTTTAGAAATTGTCTGAGAAAAAAGAATTTCATTTCAAGAAAATCTACATTAGTCAGACAATATGTTAAGTATATAAAAGTAAAATGGTTGATTACTTTTACTTGAACTAACTTTATATGTCTAGAATGTTTCAATTCGTACTAAATTATTGGTACCTCCAAAGATTTGCTAAAAGTGAGTATACATGATGAAAAGATGCCTGAAACTTAATAAAACCAAAGTTTTATTGGCCAAATTTTTGTGTTAAGAGTAAAGACCAAAAGATTATTAAATTATTTTTAATCCTTTTTAGAACCTTAGAAATTTTGGTTAAAAATTTTGTTTTTCTTGCATCAACCGGTGTACATGAATTAGTATGGGAAATTGTAGCATTTTTTTTTACAGTGAAGAACACACATTGATTTGGAAATTCTTGCAAAAGTCAGATGTCAGATTTTAATTAAACTTTCAGAACTTATCCACAAATGAATTAAATTACTTTTGAAATATTTCTTTTTTAAAACGTTTGGTAAATATATATATATATATATATATATATATATATATATATATATATATATATATATATTTTTTACATTTGTTATCCTCAATTATTCAATTTTATAAAATTGAAAAATTCATTTCTGTAGAGCTTAATGTTTATTAGTTTTAGTTAGAAGTCCTAGGAGAATATAAATAATCAAATTTTTTGGGTCAAACAGGACCCCAGTTATAAAAAATTGCCCTGAATGTTAAAATAAAAAAATGCAATAAATCTAAGACATTAAATTAGAAAAGCTTTTAATTGCTTTTATGAGAAGCTATATTGTAGTCACTATTGTCTTAAGAAAAAAATTTTTTTTGATGTATGATGAAGCAAAAACTATGCTGACTAATTATAAATGGAAAAGCTTACTACAATTCAGTGACCTTCAGTATTTTAAAAATAATTTTGGATTTTTTTTATATGTGTATAAATATGCCAATTTTTTGTAACTATGGATGTCCATACATAACATTATCATAAAATAGAACTGGTAACTATAGTAAATTTAAAATTTATTGGTAATTTTCTAACATTTCCTCAACAAGTGTCTTCATAAGTGTCTTGAACCATTTTTGGTTAGGAAATTCTACATTAGCAAGACAAAAAAGAAACTGATTTCCATGAAAACTCACCAATTCATGCCAAAATAGGTTTTTAAGACTGTCTTATGTATTTATTATTCTATCAGATTCTGACTCAAACTTTATACTCTCTCTCTCTCACACAGGCTTTTTAATCTGTGAAAGTGAGTATATATGTATATATGCAACTTAATAGATTTTTATTTATATGTTGGGAAAATTAAATTGGTTTTATTTACATGTTGGAAACAATTGTTCTAGTACAGGCATCTCTCGATTAATGCACATTCCATTAATGCGTACATAATACTTGATTAGTGCAGTAAACCATTCTTCAGCCTAACCATAATAATTGAAAATTGGTAACTATAAAAAAAAATAAAAAAATCAATGTACAAATGACCCGAGGGATTTCTCTCTCTTTATTATATATATATATATATATATATATATATATATAAAAATAAATAATTGTTGTGGACTCTCCTGTCATTGATCAATGCAAGCTGTTGATCCATGCCAACTGGGGACCCTTTTATGACGTATGAGGGTCAGGCAGCTCAGTTCCTAGAAACCAACAGCTAGACAACAGCACACATGATTTAATTATAGTGGCAAAAGCTTCGTGCAGAACCAACCACACTTTTTGAAGAGCCGAATACAGAGACTTGGTGCACTACGTGCCACAAGGTCCCCAAACAACCCTCTTCAGATTTTAAATTCAGAGTTGTCCTTCTCCTAGACCAGTTGCCATCCAAGGCTATAGAACTCAGTCTGTCCTACTATTTACCTATAGCTGGGGAGAAAAGAGGATTCATACTTTTCAAGTAAGTGAGTAAAATGGATTCGACTGAAATTTGAATTTGGCTCTCCGATTCCTCAATCTGAGCCGTTATCCATTACTGTAATATATATATATATATATATATATATATATATATATATGAAAAATATACTCTTAAGGTGTGTTATATTTATGGGATAAAGTGCTCAATATCAGAGAGAGCGTATGTAAATATAAAAGTGAACATTGAAGTGTCAACACTTAAGAGGTGACAGGCTGTTTCATGCTAGACACAATCATTAGGCCACGAGTGCTCTGACGATTACGTCTAGCATGAAACAGCCTGTCGCCTCTAAGTGTTGACTTCAATGTTCACTTATATATATGGTTTATATATATATATATATATAGGAATGTGCATGTTACTTAATATCTGATGTTCTGTATGCATGTGTTGAAATATACAAGTGTTAAGTAATGCTACTTGTGAAAATTGATTCAAAATAAGTGTAAAAAAATCTTGTAGGTAGAAACAAGATATAAACACTCACAAACAAATGACAAATTATTGAGAGACAAATTGAATGAATAAAAAAAAAAAGTTTGTGCGTAAGCGAAAGAGAGGGGGGGAGTGGGGGGGGTCAATAAACAATAGCCTTTTGTATACTGACAAAGTAAAGCAGGAAATGTCATACACTCCTTTGAACTTGTTCTGTTTCGTTTTTGTTCTCTCTCTCTCTCCCTCTCCCTTGTCTGCCTAAACGCCCTTTAGGTAATAATTTTCTTCTGCCCCCCACCCCAAACCAAAGGAGGAAATTTTTAAAATCAGCTATCAAATCCATCCACTCCTTGTAGTCTAAAGATTTGTTTTATTTTGATGTTTACTTCTTGCCAATTTTTTTTTAAGACCTGAAAAGATTTGGAAGTTTTTAAACCCCAAAAGAGTTAGAACACAGTCTCTCTTTGGACAGTTTTAAAGCTTCTAACACTTATATTTAGAATAAAAAAGAATCAGTTGTAATTTTGGAGGCTCAATGAGAAAAGAGGGCTTGGAGAATTTGACACACATGAGTGACAAAGGAAACGGCGAGTAACATGCGTGTATGTAAATGGTGCAGTCACTCGTGTTCAAGGATGCCAGTCTCTTAGGGCGCCTAGCTAATCCCCATTGCAGACGCCTGCTCAGGCACATTTTGTGTTTGTTCAACACACACAGTGGACCTTAGGTACTGCTTCTGGAAATAGTGTTATTTAGCAAGATCAACAGTCTGAAGATGGTTAGTATGCTCAAACTCTAATCACAATGACTTGTACCTTCATGCTAGCATAATCATTCACGGCCCAAAATATATGTTGTATGTGCTTTCATATGTTGTATGTAGGAAAAAAAAAAGCTCTGGATACTTCTTTTTGCATACTGTAAATACAGTACAAACAAATTTTTACTTATTTTTCACTGCGATTGGATTATTTTTTTTTTATTGTATGATATTATACGGTTGCTCATCATTAAACATGCAAGACATTAAGTGAGAAGTTGCTTTTTTTGTCATGACTTTAACTATTATACATCTTGCTCTGGAAAAAAACAAAAACCACACATCACAAAGATGAACTGAGGGCAAGGATTATGGCAGCATTCACCAACTTAAACAAGGAAACTGTAGAGATGATTTACAAGAGATTCTGAAGTAGTCTGTAGGCTGTGGTTGAAGCCAAATGCGATTTTATTGAATAAATTCACTCTTTAGTATTTCAAGATATTTTTGTGCAATTTTTGTAAATGTATTTGTTAAAATGCAATGCCTTGTTATTTTCATTTCTGTAGAATTTATAAGACAATTTATCAATCGCACCCTCTTTGTGTGTGTGTGTGTGTGTGTGTATATATATATATCTATCCATCCTAGTGAATCAGAAACTACCTTCTTCAGTTTCACCTAAATGGATCTTCAGAGTAAGCTGGCTTTTATACTCAGCTCTACTTAGTGTAGTGAGCACTTTATTTTTTTCCTTTTTTTTTTTACTCAATTGTTTTTTCTTCTTTGGACTAGAAGTTACGACATTGGACGATTTTTCTTTTTGGCCTACTTGGATGTTTTTAGTCTTTTCTAACTTTTCCAATTTTTTTCCCCAGATACCAATTTGTTTTAATATATTTTTTATTTGCAAAGGTTACTATTTGGCTCTTTTTTTTTTTTTTTTTTTTTTACAGCAGTTGAGTGTGTGTGTGTGTGTGTGTGTGTGTGTGTATATATATATATATATATATATATATATATATATATATATATATATATATAAAGTGTGTGTGTGTGTGTGGAGAAACAGCATGCTATACTGCTGGAAGTTCCAATACAAACATTTCAGAGTGTTTGGATGCCAATCTGAGAATAGTGCAGAGGATTCAGAAAGAGTTAAATGAGTTTAATTGTGATTACAAAGATGTTTGGAGTGATCGCTAGTGATGGTAATGTTATGTCTCCATTCATCTTTCCACACGGACTTAGACAACAATTTTTTCATTGCACCCTGTAATTTATTTTGACTCAAGCCTTGAGAGAGAAGTTGGGTAGACAGAATTTTTTCATTGATGGTTGTGTCAGCACAAAGTCACAAGTCATCGTGACTGAAAGTTTGAGTGTACTGGCCTTGACTCTACTTGGCTATATTTTCAGTATAAACCATAGGTAGTCTCTGTGGGTGTTGAATAAACACAAATATGCCTAAACAGGCATTTGTAAAAGAGATGGCTAGCTACCCTAGTCAGACAGGTAGAGGGTTACAGAGTAAAAGGCATCATTACAAGCAAGGTGATAATGCCACCAAGACACAAGGGGCCCACTGGAAGTGAAAGAGAAGGAAAAGACTTTAGAAGGAACCAGAAACTCAATCCTAAACAGGAAATAAGGGATAAATCTCTACTCCTGTTCAAAAGACTGGGGAGGAACCTCTTTACTCTTATTGAGGAAAAATAAATAAAAGTAAATATTTAAAAATAAATGAATAAATAGTAGACAGAACTTCAGAGTCTAGATGGCTCTATTAGAAGTATAGTAATGAAATAGTTTATTAGATCAAAAAATTAGACAATTTTTTGATCTAATAAACTATTTTTGACTGAACACTTAATATCTCTGGCTAAAAGACCAAATTCCTCTTAATTGTGATCTATTGGTGGGTTGTTCTCTGTCCCTGTCAGAACAGATGAATTGGAACAGAGGTCAGCCACATGTGACACACCAAGCAATTTCCAATGGCATGCAGCCGCAAATGATATCACAAAGTCTGAACCAATAACTACTACAATGCAAAGAAGATATTTAGTGGTTTCAATTCTAATATATACTAAAGTATATACTTAATATATACTAAAGTATATTGTTATGAACTTGTAGCATATAGATGAACCACAGGTTTAAAAAAAAAAGGAAAACGTGGGATCCTTTCTCAGTCTTCACTCAGAAATGGAAGCGACACAAGGGGGTCAACGGACACAAGACGATGGATTTCAAAATAAAATATTTATTTATAAGTATATAAATAGTAAGGAAAGGAAAAAAAGAAAATTCATGTAACAAATGGGAAGGGGACCATGAAAGAACATAAGGCGCGAGCGAATACATACATATACATAAAAAAAAAAAAAAAAAAAATCAAGCCAAGAGAATCAAATTATCTGTCAGTCGAGTTGATATGTCCACACAAAATTCTGATTCGCCAAAGCGAGAGTTCTTATGCTAAAACAATATTTTGGTTGGCTGGCAATTTTCCTGGATTCCTTTTCTTTCGGAAGTGTTCGGGGTCCACAGCATCTCATACAGGCGTTTCGTTGGGTCAATTCAGTTTCATAGCAGTCCTTTCATCTCTAGTTGACAGACTTTGCTGTCTTCTTCATCTCAGTGGGCAGTCTATTTGGAATCGGGGCGATTTTGCCCAGCGACGTTCATCTGCCACTGGTCAGACAGAAACTGAAAATGCTTTTTTTTAGATTTTTGCTGTCCCCAAAGACAGTCATGTTGGTTCTCTTCGTCCTTGACCGGTCACGCAGGAATATAGGGCGTAAATCACGCAGTGTTCGTGTGATGGCCAAAATTTCAATCAACGTTTAGTAGGGTCTGATCACATGAATCGCAGCAGATCTTGATGGTGCCTGGAATTCACTCATGGTCAACCTGATAGCTGCAAAATTTTGGAACCAGGTCATTCTCACATCGGGTCACTTCAAAGTTCACGGGTGGAAGAATAGGTAAAGAGGGAAAGAATTTGTGAAGAGAAGAGGAGGGTATGGCTGATCATAGAACATATTCACTCGCAAGTTGAAAACATTGAATTTTATCTATTTTTATTTATTTATTTATTTATTTTTCTTTTATATCTAACTAATTTTGACTAGAATTTTGGATTTTTCTTTGGGGGTGCTTTGTAGCCTTATGCCTATATGGTTAATGAATTTTGTGGCTACGTCACAATATATAGAACAGGTATATTGACCTTGACTTGTATAAAAATTGTTGGCAGACTGAATGATTTTAAAACAGAGTTGGCACAAAATTAACAAAAGGTTGCTGACTCCTGAATTAGAACATTCTACACATTGTGGGCAGCAGAAAATAATCAAATAAGTAAAATAATAATAATACACACAAAAATGAACAAATTTTTTAAATTTATTATTTACATACTCTCTCCCCCAAGAGTGAAGAGAAGGAGTTTATTCCAGTCATCCTGCTCCCCTTTATTGGCCTTTACTAACAGAATTTAAATGAAAGCAAAATATATATATATATAGGGATCTATGCAGATCTTGAGAGATTTTGACTTTGTTGTTTACGCCATCCTGAAACATGAGAGAACATGATGATACTTAAAAGAAGGAGTAAAAGCTCTGGAAATACTCAGAGAATTCCACCATTGGCAGCTGGATGCCATTCTTAGATAAAATGTCATAAAATTACCATTTTTTCTGTTTTTGGATTAAAAAGTGAACTACTCATAAGAGATTATTATTTTAAAATGCTAGAAACGTAACCAAAACACTTAGTATCACTTACAGACAGACACATGATCATTTAGTGATTGCTAACTACTTGACACAAATTCAGAAAAAAAAAAAATGACATTTAAATTAGTATCCTTGAACTCTTATAAGGGTCACATATCTCCAAAAGAAATCTGATGCATTTTAAAGAAACTTGCATTAAATATTTACTGAATAAAGTCATGTTTGACACAAGTTCATACTTATTGAGCAATCATCAGCTACACTTTTTCATAAGTTTATGAAATAGATTTTTTTCTCAGTTCAATTCGGATTCAGACTTGATGATCGTTACACCATATCACAATTGTAGAAATATGAACACATGTAGATGTATAGACATACAAAAAACAATCAGTAAATCTGTAACCTAATACAAATAATAATAATAGCAGAACTTTCACTGTATTATGGGATTAAAAACTAACCTAAAATTAAGTGCATAGACAAAGATTAGGCTGAAAAATAAATATGTATGTAACAGCTATGCTGTGCCTATGTTGGTTAGTTTTGTTTAGTGGCATGTCAATACCTCTATGGGTTATTTAATGCCAAAATGTAAATATTTAGAACACAAACTTATGGCTTCAACTACTGATAAAATATATTGTGGACAATTGTGCTATAAAATGTATGGCGGCAATTCTATAAAATGTATAGTTGGCAATTCAGCCTTAAGTAGGTATTGTTGGCAATTCTGCTATAAATAAGCAGAGCAGGCAATTCTGCTATAAATAAACAGGGCTGGCAATTCTGCTATAAATAGCCTGAACATAGACATATAGACAGATCCTGAAGAAAGTCAGAGCATACAATGGCCGAAACATTGTGAATATGACAATAAAGATGAGGACAATAGCCCGAACAACAGTTATCTCACCTCAGTAATATAGGCAGATATTTATTTAAGTTTCGTCAAATGTTTGGCCTCAGATAGAGCAACATGACAGGAGAGATAATGTTTTGGTGTCATTAAAACTTCATATTTTTATAGAAAGCTTTTTCATAAAACTTATGTAAATATTTGCATAATAAAGTAACTTTATGAAGAAATCCAGTCGGTAAATATCATCAAATCTTTAAAGATGTAAAACTTTATTTCTTTTTCATTTAGACACAGAATAGCCAAACATGAACGGATCTTCATTTGCAACATGCTTCCCCCAGGGGCAAACAATGACAATGGTTGAGAGAAATATTGGTTCTTGTGCAGAGATAGGAGGGAGAAGTCATTGAAGGTGGAAACAGGTTTTTCACTTAAAAATGCTTCTGTGACACAGAATACCCAGAGTGAATAGGAAGAACCATGAGGAGGAGGTGGGATAGAAAAGTAACCACCTTAAATCAACCAGAAAAAAAAATTCTCTTAAACTAGAAATATTTACCTTGCAAGGCAGAATAGTGACTTAAAAAATATTTAGACAGATATCAAAAGCAGTTTTTAAAATAAAAGAAATAAAAACTTTAACAATTTTTTTTCTTAAAAAAAATGAATAACACATTAACTTTATTATGTTTCAAAATAACATTTGTTTTTATTTTCTAAAAGATTTTATTTCTTTTTGCAATATCTAAACCATTTGTTTGTTATTTTAGTGACATATCAACTCTTTATGGGTCATTTGATGCCAAAATTTAATTTTCTTGGGAGCATTAGTAATTTTTCTCACCAAAATGTTTGGCTGGTAATATTTTTTATTTTTTAACAAAATATATTGCTGGTATTTTTATGATAATTTTCTTATACTTCCATAGTGTTTTGACCCCAGTTTGGGGGTTAACTATTTGCCAATAGCTGGGACCCTAACAGGTGTTTTCACCCCAGCATGGACCTCGTAACAACAGTCATTAAGAGGTGGTTCCTTGCTCCTCAAAACCTCCTGATCAGAGGCCTTGCTGCCAGATGTAGTTTATTAGTTTATCATCTTACCCAGGATAAATAAACCATTTGTGTTTCTATGAATAAGTAGCATGTTGCCAAAATGGATGACTACAGTGAATCAGCCATGACCTTAACCTCAATGACTGAACCTGCTCTTCCCAAAAAATAGATGAATAACTGCAGTATGTAAAATTTGTGTTAAAGCCAGGTTTGAACAATTTCTTGATGATTTTTATGTAGAAGATATTGCCTAGTTTTGCAATTTTTTTCCCCATTTGCTGACATTCTTAGAGTGGATACAAGAATTGCCTATTTTTAGGGATGGGGATTCCAAAAAGTCATCTACACTAAAAGAGAAAAGAATTGCACTTTAGTGAATTCTAAAAAAAAATATGGGATGATTTTGTCTGTGATTTACTTTTCTGAAAAAATGTGCATTTTTTCTGATGTCTCTGTTGTGCTGTAAATAGGAAAGCTTGATACACATAGAAAATAAGTAGTAGTTTAATCTGGAGAATAAAGTGGTACACAGTTGAGAACACTGATTGTGGGGGTGTTCAGCTACTCCACAACAGTCTCCCTATTCAAAGGTAATTTATCAATACAAATTGCTTGCTTGTCATTTTGCTGCCCTGAAAGTCAAGCCTGGCAATGAACATGTCAGCATTATAGAAGGAGTCATTTCTTATTGATGTTGTGACTATGAGGGAATGCAATCATCAGCATCTGGGCCATGTTCTCATGGGAGAGAGGGGGTTCATGAGACCCTAGCTGCAGCCCTGATGTCGATAATGAATTTGTAACAAATTCTGCAGTCTATTGTAAAAAGACTTGTGGAGAAATTTCAAATGTGTTCACTAACAGTTACCTGACATTGCGCATAGTAACTGTGTTAAAGCTTGCTGGTGAAGTAGTCTCACATTTTTTTTTAAAATCATATCACCTCAAGCAAGGCAATGAAGCCACTAGGATGCAAGGGATTACAGTGTGTTAGAAAATATGAGAAAAAAAAATACTATTAAAAAGAGAGAACAATAAAATAATTAAGAAGTCAGAAGATAATGACAACTGACATTGCATTTAAAGTTTTGAAGATCAAAGTTGATTGGAAAGCAAGAAGCTGGAAGAGAGTTCCACAGGTGAGAAGTGTAAGAAACTGTCAGCATAGAACTTATGGTTACATCTAACCAACTTTAAAATGATGAGACCTTTCTGTCAATCTCGTATTGTGCGTAAATATAGTAGGAGCATAGTAGGAGCATGAGACCAGATGTGGCAGCAATATCGAAAGGAAGTACAAATGGTAGATTTATGAATATGTAAAATAGATTCTGGTGAGAAAAATTGTTTTGCACGACATCATGAAACGACTTTCTTAGCTGCAGACTTAGCAATGACTAGCATTTGATAATGTTGCCTAACTTATTGCTTTCATCAAGTTAGCCTTTTTCAAAAAGCTGAGCTGAAAACAGCAAATATTTGAAATGACTTGAAGAATCCTTGCCTAAGCAATGAGTAAAGGCTGCTCCTTGTGTTGGTAGCAAAGAAAATAGAATTCATGGTTTAATGCCGTCAAATATCACTAATTATATGTGAAATTTTATGAAGGATTCTTTAATCAAGAAAGAATCTGGCCTGGTAGTGGATGGGATTCTGATGTTAGCAGATAAGAGTCAACTGCACCATAGTTTGCACCTCAATGCACATTCCATTAATGGGAACTGTATCTATTAAATGACAGTCTTCTCTGAGCTGATCAAAGTCACTACTTGTATATTTTGTGTATGACATGATGTAAAATGCAAATGATTATCTGTATTTTCTTCTATGATCAATGTCCCTTCAGGATGTGAGCAATCATGGCTCTCCACAATATTCTATCCATTGTTGCTCTTAGTAATATTTCTCCCTGTTATACCATCAATTCCTACAAGGGTGGGAGGTTAGGTGGCCTGCTTTGAGATAGTTATTAAAATATAAAGTTATTTAATCTGAAATTAAACTCAATTTAGCTAAATATTTTCACTGTGAAAATTGTTCTATTTGGCTGATTCATTCATTTTCTACAGCTTACCAACCATTTGCAGGTTATTCAAATCCAGAAAATATTTTTAGACTGTAAGAATTTTTTTTGGAGATAATGTTTTAATGGTACAAGTCTTACTTAATTAACCCATACCAAGGGGGAGAAGAAGTGGATTCATACTTTTTCTAAGAGTATTTGCATGTAAGTGAAAATAACAAAGCCAACAGGAATTGCAACTTGGTTCTCTGATTAACTATTCTGAGCCAGTATTCATTACACCACCTGCACAACCAAGCTTACATCACTTGGTATTCCCAAGTGGTCGCCCATCTAGGTAATGACTAAGCTCAACATTGCTTAACTTTGGCAATTGTACAAGAGCTGGTCTTTCAATGTGATATGGCTGTAAACCTGATGTGTGTCAAAAAACCGAATGACATATGTATTTGCAAAGAGAGATTACAAATATTTTCACAGAAATCTAAAATTAAAATACTTAGGGAAGAATTCAACCCAGGAAAAAAAAAATCACATTTTAAAGGTTTTCATCTACAGAGAATTTCAAAAATTGGAACTTGACTTTCACTGATGATTGGTTGAGTGTTGAGTAGTTTGTTGTTTACACAGTTGTTCCATAATTGTATCTATTTTTCTTTAATGGTCCTGATTATGGTAGGTCGGATGTCAGTGTGTGGCACCTTTACATTTGAGAGGGCCATCTTCACTGATTCCTTTGCCATTTTGTCAACCTTTCCTTTTCCTTGTATGCCAATATGGCTCGATATCCAGTATAAGACTATAACAGCATCTTTTTCTTTATAGAGTTAATCCTATTTAATAATTTATTTATTAAGAGGTTTCCCATATTTTTATTCTTCAGAGATGTGAGTACGGATAGTGAATCTGAGTTGATGAATCTATCTGACCCACTGGATTCAAAATCTAAAGCCAAGTGTATGGCTGAGGATTCTGCAATGAAGATTGAGTATTGTTGGTAATTCTGCTATAAATAAATATGGTAGGCAATTCTGCTATAAAATAGATTGTTGACAATTGTGCAAAAAATAGGTATTGTTGGCAATTCTGCTATAAATATGGTTGACAATTCTGCTATGAATAAGTATATTTGCCAATCCTGCTATGAACAGGTATAGTTGGCAATTCTGCTATGAACAGGTATTGTTGGCAATTCTGCTATGAACAGGTATTGTTGGCAATTCTGCTATGAACAGGTATTGTTGGCAATTCTGCTATGAACAGGTATTGTTGGCAATTCTGATTTGAATAAGGATTGGTTGGAAATTCTGCTATAACAGGTATTGTTGGCAATTCTATTATAAAATGTACTGTTGGCAATTCTGCTATAAATGGCAGCGGGTAAGATAGGTAGCTGAACATGCAGCGGGTGAGATAGTAAAAATGAAAATAGTGCTAACAGCTATAAAGGAAAAGAAGTTGTGAAGAGCCATGATTGGACACACACATCAAAAAAGACATTTCCTGGTAAGAATCTTGTCAATATATTCACCATCTTAAATGCAAAGATTAATACAGTTTTTATAACTTCACTGAATGCATTGCGCATGTGTTCTTGACATTTAAGATGCATTGCGCATGTTAACAGGAAGTCGACAGGAGACATGAAACACTTTGTTAAACCAATTAATCTCCTAGACCAATATGCTCTCGACACAATAATCAGAGATTTATTGTTCGTGAAACAAAAGTAGTTTAAACAAGAAATTTGACTCCACTGCTTTTGCCAAAGTTAATAGTCATTTAAAAATATGGCCAACAATAAATTAAAAAAAAAGAAAAGAAAAAGAATGTTGTGTGTGTGTGTGTGTATCTATGTCTATATGTGTGTGCAGCAGTGTTTTTATATTTCTAAAAAATTAATGGATTCTAATTTTTATTTTGATATATTTTATTACTTGAAATGTTATTTTAACTGGATACCCATATTTGAGTAGACTTTTAATTTATTTTAAACATTATTTTTGTCTGTTGGCCTAAAACAAATTTTTTTGATTAGGTTCTCTCAAGTACGCAGACAAGTAGATGAAATCAAATACTGTTTAAAACAAATGGAATGTTACTCAAATATGGCTGTCTCATAAAATAAAATTTGAAATAATGAATAATAATAATGTGTGCGTAGATGTAAAGATAAAAACATAATAGTGAAAAAACTGAAATCAAAAAGAATAATAGAAAACATACGCCAAAAAAAGGAAAGTTTTTGTTTGAAGTCCAATGGAAATTAATATCAAATAGAAAAAATAAATAGATATTAGACATTTGACTAATTATTGGTAATTGTGAATGGATTTCTAATTAAAATTAAATTTAATAGAAGATATTTTAAGTGGTGGATGCAAATTAGTCATTAGCTTATTTGTGTTAAGATTTTAAAAAATAAATAAATCAAAAAGGAAGCCTTTTTATATTTTCTTTCGAGGTGAGGGGGATACGTTTGTGTATGAAAAATTGTTTGCTTTTTCTTTTTTTTTTTTAAACTTGTTCTATTTACTCAGAAAAGTCCATTTTGGTAGAATGTAGTTGTCGAATTTGCATACTTTAACTTCTGTAAAAACACAGATAATTATGGATGCTAGATATATAAACTGATTAATGTTTACCTTAGAAAAATAACCTGGTCATTTCTCGAGGAAAAATTAGTTCTTTTTCTATGGGATTAATGTTCACTAATTATGAAGTATTGAAGGGGTTATGGACATTCAATATATTTGTTCAAAGAATATGACTGTAAAGACTGAAGAAATTAATTAGTTGGGTGTGGGGGGCAGACTTGTTATAGTTAAGGAAAGTTTTACAAATAGATGCCAACTTGTTGAAGGCCAAGTAAAATGCAAATTTCAAACACTTTTCTGCACTATATATGACAATATTCCTAAACAGAACTATTTTTGATGTGAAAATCAAAACAATCCTCGAATAAAAAAACAGTAATGAAGGACAGTTAATTAATGAAATAAACTTTAAAATCAATATGCAAATTACTTAAACCTGAAAAGTGATATTGCCTGGAAGTTGATAATATATAATACAGATATTGAGCTTTTAGTGTGTAAATTCCTCCTTTGGGGGATTTCGCATTTTCTTATCATCTCTCAGTTGCGTCTCTGTCCTTGGACAGAGTGCACTCAGGGGCTTCTCTGTCAAAGGACAGAGGGGCAACTGAGGAAAATTATACTGAAGAGGTGCCCAGCCCTGGGGAACAGGTGCCCGAGGCAGCGCCCTCCCATTGCATAAGAGGGAAAGATCGGTTGCTCATTTGAGAGGCCAGCGCAACCAACGGTTCTCGGGGCTGAGGGCAATTTTTGTCCCTACCGAGTGTATGTGCCGGGTGCCCACATTAAACCGACCTTGTGTCACATCTTGTTCTAGTGGGGGAACGAGTAAACCTCCTTGGAGGGATTTCGCATTATTTATTATCTCTCAGTTGTGTCTCTGTCCTTGGACAGAGAGGCAACTGAGGAAAATTATACTGAAGAAGTGCCCAGCCCTGGGGAACAGCTGCCTGAGGCCGCGCCCTCCCATTGCACAATAGGGAGGGATCACTGCACACACCGAGGCCCGCACAACCGACGGTTACGGGGGCTGAGGGGAATTTTTGTCCCTGCCTGAGTGTACGCGTTCAGGTCCCCACATTAATCTGACCTTGTGTCACATCTCATTCTTGTTGGGGAATGAGTAAACACCATGTGTAAATTACTCCTTGGAGTAGTTTCAAACATTACTTATCTCTCAGTAGTGTCTGTCTTTGGGCAGAGTGTGCTCAGGGGCTACTCTGTCAAAGGACAGAGTTGCAACTGAGGAAAATTATACTGAGAGGTGCCCAGCCCTGAGGAACAGCTGCCACGTTCTCTCATGGAGAGGGATTGGTGCGAGCACCAAGGCCAGCACAACCAACGGTAGTGGGGCTGTAATTTTGTTCCATGTGCTCCTCACCTTAAAAAGACCTTGTATCACATCTCATCTCAGTGGGTAGACAGCGTAAATACTGTGTGTAAATTATTATAGAGTTGGAGCCTTTTAACCTCAGATTTGAGAGAATTGTGATCTGGTTTTCATTTATTCATATGGATAGATATGATCTGTAAAAAGATGGTATGAATTAAAACGAAAGGAAAACTTTTCTTTGCCGGTGCATTTCATTACCATGAGGGATTTTATTAAGGTAAATGTAAAGATTTTATTTTACAACATGCATTTATAAACAAAAGGAAAGTTAGTAAGTTTCCCAAATTTTTTAATTTAAGAAGACTCTAAAATATTCTTAAAGCTGTGTATGTAATGATAAACTATGGAAGACACTAAGTAATGTAATTTAATGCATAATAAATGAAAGTGAGTAAATGTTATTGTTATTGAATTTTATTCTTTTAATGTAATTAAATCCATTTATTTGCTTTGGTTTATTGGACATTAAGTTACATCACTTAGCATTATCTTTCGCATTAAAAATTGAATTTTTTTTCTTTAAATAAACCACGAGAATTTTACATTTATTGGCTTCCATTTAATTCCAGAGTTTAGGTTAATATAAACTAGACACAGATTTTGGTAACTGTGAGAAATTCCTCTCCTCCCAAATCACATCCTTAGAAACAGCCGTCACTCTGGCTTCTGAAGCTGATTTTAAGGAGGAGGAGGAGAGGGTGTGCAAGGTGGAATCTTAGGCCCTTTATCTATAGCAGCCATCTGGGGGATCCAAATCCAAGTATGGGCTTAAGTGTCTTATCTGTTGGTAGGAGAAGCTCAGATCTTTTGACCTGCGCCTCAACTTCTTTACCCCCCCCTTTCTGATCTGTGTAATGTGCTGATAGAAAATTCAGCATGTTGTATTTTCAATTCAGTTCATTGCTTCAAATATTGTGTGTTTATATCCTGATAAATTGATTTAAATGCTTTTGCTCACTTAACAAAATCATTCCACTTCAACATTATTTGCTGTTTATTGTGTGTGTGTGTTCAAAAAGTGTGCTTAGCTGTGCACAAAGCCTTCACCACTATAATCAAATCATATGTGCTGGTGTTGTCAGTTCCTAGGAACTGAGCTGCTTGACCCTCATGCATTGAACATGATGGGAACTCTCCATATCAAATGCCCCTTAAGAACTGTATTCCTGATCAAACCGAATTCATAAATAATTACATCAGTCACACTACTACATGCCTATCCAGACGTCTCATGTTACACCTATCCAACCACAGCTCCATTTAAACACACACACAAACTTAACCAGATACCATCTGAAACATACAAGTAGAAAATATAAACATAATAACCTCATTCACATGTAAAAAAAAAAATAGATTAAAAATAATGGAAGCCTTAATAATAAAAAAGAAAAAGCCAACACTCAATAATATTAACTATGAACACAAGCACAATGTGTTGTGTTGGAAAAATAAAACATCCCTCTCTTTAAACATACACACAACCCATAAACCTAATTAAAAAGCAAAAATAAAATCATCCTTGATAATGGCTCTAAAAGTATAGCTAAAAGCGCTTAGAATTACACATTTGGACAGTTTCTACACACTCTGTTTCCAGAAAAGAAAACACTTGTTTGAACACAAGAAAAATTAAATAAAAAGCTTAACTGCAGTCTTTAATGGAACATGTATAAATGAAGGATTGCTGCCTAAATACACTATATATATATATATATATATGTGTGTGTGTGTATCATTATATGACACGTACACACCAACATCCCACTACTATCTTTAGGAATGAAACACATGGATACTACTAGACAAACAAAAATATCCACTAAAATCCAGATGCACACGCACATACTAACACCACAAGACAAAGACACCTGAGGTCTGCCTACAGAACTCAAAGTATCCAGACATTCTCTTTCCTATCTCATTTCCCAAAATTTCTGATGAAGCTTAAAAAAAATTGAAACATGTTCCCATTTGACCCTTCTTCTATCACACACACTATATATATATATATATATATATATATATATATATATATATATATATACACACACACACACACACACACACACAGAGATAGAGAGAGATAGGGTATGAAAAAAAACATAATAGAGCTATTAAGTATATATTAGTGAATATACATAATATCCAATGTTGATAGCACAAAAAAAGAAAATAATTCACTCGGAAAAGAAATCCTTGAGAGTGCTCCCATTGAATATTATCCAAATATTGATCTATGTCCTGTTTTTCCCCAATCTCACCTTTCCTAACAAAATCACTACTCTCCCAAACCAACATACACAACAAATACCTTAAGAAATCAAAAGAAAACAGTTGAATCCGTCAATACAATACAAACAATATTTCTACATGTGAAAATATTCTCTTCAAATAAAGTAATTGACATAATTTTTCAGCTGACCATATGAATATACAATAGCTTTTCTAAATTCTTCTAGTGCTATTGACTTTTCTTTTGTTGTTTATAGATATTTTGTTTCAATAAATTAATTTCATTTTTTGCATTGAAAAAGTCCAAATTGGATGAAACGTGTTGGCTAAAACTAGTTTTCTTTCATACATTCTTCTTTTTTCCTTCATATATATATATATGCAACAAAGGGCAGCTTGTGTCACTAAAGTTTCATGCTCCTGCAATCTTGTGCCTAGAACGCATTCCAGTCACCTGAAGATAGCAAGATCATAAAACTTGAGTAGTGACTTGAGCTGCCATTTGTTGAGTGTTGATGTTATGAAGTATTTTTTTTTTTTTTTTAGCTCTGTCTAAATCTGGCATGGGAAACCTTTTCCAACCAGTGAGCTACATGAGATATGGTGGGCCACACTAGTCAAAAGGATTCAAGGTAATTTTTTGAAGGTGCCTTAGCATTTTAACTACAGAAAATCTTAAATGTAAATGTCTGCCTTGGAAATGGGAAAAATGTTTTGTTTTTTTCTTTGGAGACAAGATTTTTCAATAATTAAAAAAAAATTGAAATCTTGGTATAATATTAACATAGATAACAGTGTGATTAGTACACACTACTGCATGTGATTAATTTCTAATTTATGCACATGAAAATACAAAAAACAATTTTTTTTTTAACAAAAGTTATATTTCTTCTCTAGACAAAAAAATTATGAACCTTTCCTGTATTTGAGCTTCCCTAGTGAAAATCACCAATGGTTTAAAATTATGAAAATGTTATTGTTGACAAAAGTTTACAAGTTCAAGAAACATTGCACTTAATCATTGTTTATGTATGAGATACAGTGTGAGTGAACAAGTGAGAATGAAATGAAACAAACCAAATTTTAAGAAATGTTATTTTCCTCATGAAATTAGGTGTGCTATTCAGAAAGCAAAATGTCCACATGTGACCCATGACTGGTCTAGATAGTCTAGGCATTGAGCACTTTAATTTAATGTGTAGGTAGGGGTTTGCTTTTTGTTTTGTTTTTTTTCTTTCCTTTTTTATGATTTTTTTTTTTTATCTAACATCGTAGGTCTTTTGGCAAGTTGACTGTTGGCCATACAAATATTGCAGGTTTTCAAATATATATATATATATATATATATATATATATATATATATATATAAAGAAAGAACAGTAAGATATATAATCCGGTGTTCTTATAGATATTTTTATTTTTACAAAATAGTGCTCAATGTAAATTTACAGAACATTAATATTATAAATTAATTGATTTAAAATATGGTTTTTCCGCTACACAGTTCTAACCATGTTTCAAAAATGGAAGCTAAAAGCTTCGAATTTAATTTTGTAATTAAATTAAAGATATTAGTTCCATTTCATCCTCAAGTGAATTTTGGAGTAACCTATTTTTAAAATTACTGGGTTTTAAAAACAGCAAAAATCTTAATTCACGTTTCCAAGGATACAGAGAAACCCATTCATCTAGACAAGGGGTGTTTGCGATTTCATTATCACTGTATTTTGTTGTATCCGTTATTAGTTACGTTTTAGTAGGGGTAGGGATGTATTTTTCAATGAATTCTGACATCCGTTAAATGCATGTCATCTGGATTTTTTTTAAATTTATTGTTAACGGCAAAAATTCTTACGGCATTTTTTTCTATTTGTATACTTATGGGGGGTGTTTAGGTTAGAATACGTTTTATTTAACTACGATTTTAAAAAAATTTTCACTTTTAATTTTTAATATACTATATTTCTTTTTAAAACAAGTAAATGTATTAGAATCACTTACAGTGCGTAAAATTATTTTCACATCAAGTATAAGTATGTATATTGCTAGGTCATAATTTTTTTAAAAATTTATATTTAAATATTATTTAAGTAAAATTTTTGACAATGACGGCAAAAATAGCTAATTAATTTCTCTGATTTAGTAAACTTTTATTTATTTTATATATTTTATATAAATCCAGTAATATATAGTTTCTCATGTAAGTACAAAAGACATGGATCATTCAATGGCTTACATCTTCTAGCTTTTCATATTAATTTCATTTTACTGTAGGTATTTTATTGGATT
Organism: Acanthosepion pharaonis; assembly: GCA_903632075.3. Classification (NCBI taxonomy): domain Eukaryota; kingdom Metazoa; phylum Mollusca; class Cephalopoda; order Sepiida; family Sepiidae; genus Acanthosepion; species Acanthosepion pharaonis. The sequence goes on along the minus strand of CAHIKZ030004991.1, from coordinate 1,477,414 downwards.
CTTTTAAGTGCTTGTAGTATTTTGAGAGAGGTGTTTAGGTTAGAATATGTTTTATTTAACTACAATTTTAAATACAACTTTAAAATATTTTCACTGTTAATTTTAATAGACTATATTTCTTTTTAAAATAAGTAAATGTATTAGAATTACTTACAGTAAGTAAAATTATTTTTCCATATCAAGTATAAGTATGTATATTACCAGGTCACAATATTTAAAAATTTTATATTTAAATATTATTTGAGTAAAATTTATGACAATTATGGCAAAAATAGCTAATTCATTTCTCTGATTTAGTAAACTTTATTTTTTATAAACTTAGTAATATATAGTTTCTCATGTATGTACAAAGGACATGGGTCATTCAATGGCCTACATCTTCTAGCTTTTCATCATAATTTCATTTTACTGTAGGTGTTTTATTGAATTCATTTAAGTGCCGGTAGTACTTTGAGAGAGGTGTTTAGGTTAGAATATGTTTTATTTAACTACAATTTTAAAAGAGGTTTAGGTTAGAATTCGTTTTAACTACAATTAAATACAACTATAAAATATTTTCACTGTCATTTTAATAGATTATATATATATTTTTTTAAACAAGTAAATATAATAGAATTACTTACAGTATATAAAATTTTTTCACATTAAATATAAGTATGTATATTACCTGGTCGCACTTTTTAAATTTATTTTTAAATATTATTTAAGGAAAATTTTTGACAATGACGGCATAAAATAGCTATTTTATTTCTCTAATTCAGTAAATTTTTATTTTTTATAAACTTAGTAATATATAGTTTCTCATGTATGCACAAAGGACTTGGGTCATTTAATGACCTACATATTCTAGCTTTTCTTATTAACTTCCATTTTACTGTAGGTGTTTTATTTGATTCTTTTAGGTGCCAGAAGTATTTCAAGAGAGATGTTTGATTTTTATATTTATTTATCCTAAATGAACTTTGATGTTGGTTGAATCTTTTTTTTGAACTCATGGCTAGTGCAACCTATATATATATATATTTATGTTTTCAGGATTTTCAATCGAAGAGATATTGCATTGGTATACTAATGATTCTGTGCGACATTTATTTTGTAGCGGGCAATTATGAGAGTTTCTACAGTTACATAATTTTTGTTTATCCTCATCAGTTTTTATTTTTGCATTGTCTAAATTTTTGGGTTTTGGTATAAGTGTTTATTTAAGATATTAGCATTATGTTTCTTAATAATTTTTTCTAAGTTTTCTGTACAATTTTTTCACAATGTTTCAGCCATTGTACACTCCGGCCTTCTTCAGGTGATTGAAATTTCGAATCGAACCCTTTATTCCCTCCACTGAACAAGCATAGAAATGAATACAATATGGGAACCAGTAATAAGGAGAGCTAAAGAAAAGCAATGAATAACAAAAAATTGCAATATAAGCTCTGGTAAAACGTATGCAGTAATAATGACATAAAAATTGCAATGGTAAAAAATTGACTACTAAGATATTAGGTTTATAAGTCTCAAAAATTCATACACACATGGCCCAGTGGATAAAGGCATTGGTTAGATCAAGTGACTAGACCCAAAGAGTTGTAAGTTCAATACCAGTCTACCAAAAACTTGGAATTGAGTTAAAGGGAAATAACTGAGACATATGAAAGAGGCATGGCAAGTGAAACTAGAACAACCTATCCTGATGGCCGAAATAAAGGGTTCAGTTCAATATTCCTCCAAAGAAGGCTGATGCGTACAATGGCTGAAATGTAAATATGGCGATGAGGATGACAGTCCAAATAATGTAAATAACAAAATCCCTTTCCTTAACTTTGATATAGAACTAAAATCCACAATATGTTGGGTGCTAGGTCTATTGCACAAATCTCTGCATTGAAAATAGAACTTTCTTTTTGCAGATTTATTTTTTTTCCTTATTTTACACTGCTGCACATCCTGTTTCATTTTTGTATTTAGATCAAATCTGTTCCGATGTAGGAGTGTGTGAAATTGATTTTGAATTTTTCTAATACCTCTTGGAATATAAAAAGTGCATTGTTCAGCCCAAATATTTCCACATTGAAGCTAATCAGATGCTGTTAAAATAACATGAAAGTAGATTATTTTTTTTAAAAAAACAAAACCTTTTTCTCATTTACATTATGAAATGTTATAAATCTACCAATTACCATGCAATCATTTTATATACAAATAGGGACACAGTTGGCAAATTCTAAACCCCAAAGACAGAGCCACTCTTAACACTTTGAGACCTGACCACTGCTTTACTGCTGGTAGAAAAAAATGACATAATGCCCAGCCACCAGTTGAATGGTAGATAAACACTTGTAACTATTTTTATATCTACTGTGAAACATTATATACCAATTATTTGCGAATTTTGACTTAGGAGCTTAGGTAGAAGGGTTAAAATTGTTTGGGAATACTCGCCCCAAAGGGTTAAAATGATAAATGAGTAATTGTGGTCATGTTTTAATTAAATATAAAACTAAAAAATAGAGTTAAGTGAATCGATTTTTTTTATGAATGAAACCTCTAGATCTGGGTCATTTGATGTAGGTGGATGACTTTACTAGTGAAAGTCATTCATCTATGTATTTGTATTCGTTGCTTGGCGCCAAAATTAAGCTAATCCACTGGCTAAGTTAGTTGTTGCCAAAACCTGCTTCAGTTCATTTACTACCCTTTGCTGACCTGACTTATAAACTATACAAAAACCCAGCAACTTCTGACTTAAGTTTTTTGAAGTGTTTCTAACTTTGTGCCAGTAAGCTTTTTGTTTTCTACCTTTCTAGCTACTAATTAAATCACTAAAATTATAATAAAACCTTTTTTTGTTTACTATAAAATGTAATTGGTTTTCCTGTTGAATTTGCTTTTCTTTATCTTCTTTCTTTTGTTGCACACATGACAATAGTTTCAGTTAAAACTAAGATTTTCTCTCTTTTTTGCTTATAGAGAATTATTGGGATTTTATATTTTTTATTTTTTTTTTTTTTTACACAACATTCAATGTTTTCTTGTCCATTCTTCTCCCACCTCAACAATGAAGTCACCACTGATCTTTACTATTTTCATTCAGCTGCTTGGAGTCCACATATTTTTCTGTCTAAGGATGAAATTTATCAGAACAGTATCTTCAAAGTTTGAGACACCCACAGCAAAAAAAAAGAAAAAAAAAGAAAAAAAGAAAAGAAGGCTACTGGATACAGAAATCCCCAGGGAGTCTCACTCAGACAAGCTGTGGTTATTGTTACAGATATTTCTTTGTTTGGTTTGGGTCTGTTGATTTCATTTGAAGACTAACCATTTTCAAATATAGCAACACTTGAGAAGATTGTTGAGAATGAGGCTTGTTGAACGAAAGAAGATGCCCTGGATAGAATTGGTTGTAAACAAGACATGGTTATCTGCCAAGAAAACCAGTAATGTCACACCTTATCAAAAAGGTTGATAATTTTTAATCTTAAAAACAAATTCTTGAATTTCTGATAAAGTGAAGTATTCTGTATGAAGTGATTAAATTCTTTAAATGAAACTTCAAAGATTTTAAAAAGGAATTTAATATTAAGTGGTGTTTATCATTGAAAAATAGCAATTATTTTTTAAACACTTGAAAATATTCATGTATAATTTTGTCAATTTTCTTGCAATCATCTATGGAAGGCATTTCACATAGCAAAATATTGAGAAAGATTATCTCAGTTAATTTGCATGTAATGAATTTATCCATCATTGAGTGCTCTAATAGTGTTGTCTTGTGTCAGACTATGAATACTTGTTTATGTGTACGTGTGTGGTTGATTTTTGAATGCAGTAGCTCTATTGGACAGGCATATTCTGCTTCAGTGGCTGCAAGGAAAGACCCAAGAAGATGATGATGATGATGATGATGATTTTCTTTTGAAATTCTAATTTAATGTCTTTTCTTCTCAGCACGGGATCAGTTTGTATTGTCCATTAGCGAAGGCCATTGATTTAAACTCCTACTTTTTGCATGGTAGATCCACCCTCTCAATGACCTGTGGACAGTTCACTGAATAGTCAAATGTTTAAATGACAACAGTCTGGTATTGTCAATATGTGACCACCTAGTATAGATGTATTACGAGCTTGCATGCTTATGGTTTTTTGTGAAATTGAGGACTTTGGCAGTGGTAATGAAGTTGCTCTGCTCCACCCACACACAAGTGGTGCTGAAAAGTTCTGATCAATTGACTGTTTGTTTTTGTTTGTTTTTTAATGGTTTATCGACCTTTTTGAGGTTATTTAAAACCAAAAAATATTTTTGGATAATAATAATTTTTGGCAGGTAATAATGATTTTCTGATACAAATTTTACAATTTAACTCATATCTGGGAGGAGGAGAGGCAGATTCATATCTTTCTCAAGAGTATTTACACGTAAGTGAATATATGAACTTGACTGGAATTCGAACTTGGCTCTCCAACTTCTCATTTTGAGCCTTTATCCATTACACCATCTGTTACATCCAGGCTTATTATCCAGTGGTCACCTATTTAGGTACTGACCAAGCTCAACATTGCTTAACTTTGATGATCAAATGTAAACTAGAGTTTCAATGTGATACGTTCTCAAAAACTAACCGTATATAAGATATTTTTTAAAGGAGTCAAGAGCCTTTAAATACTGTGCGTGCGTGTGTGTGTAAGAAACGTTTTAACGATGACAGAATCACTGACCCTTACAAATATTAGTATGCATGATGGAGTTCCATGTTAACTGACTCTGTGCCTCCTGATGGAAGGTTCTTAATGGAAAGGTTGCTTTCAAGAGTTCTCAGATAGCAAACAAAAAAAAAACTGAAAAGAAGTGTTCAAAAAGGTCATGATGTGAAACTTCCAGACTATAAAGGTGACTGATATGACCTCACCTGTAATGTTGGTGGTAGATATTGATCAAATTAAACATGAAAATTGAGTCAGTTGCAAAGTAATTGTACCAGTGTACCAACACTGAAATGGCATTAAATACTGACAATTCATGTCATGTTTGTCGAAAAGTATGCACATCAGCCCCTGGGCTGAAGAAAAAAAAATCTCACTCACACACAAAAATAAAACTATTGACAACAAAATGTGTGTGTTTCTCATGTCTGCCAACTTGGAGCAAGAGGTTTTAAAAGTTTGTCTGGTTTAAAGAGCAATATCTCTTCAAGATATACCTGTGTTTTACAATAATGTCCTGTAATAGTGATATTTGATACTGAGATAGTGGTGCATATATATATATATATATATATATATATAATTAGGAGACATTTACACCAACATTTCTGTCCACATTTACAGTACAGAAAAATAATGATTGATAACACAACTATCCCACACCAAGAAAATAACAAATTAAAACTACAGATCCTCAAAGCAATCTACATTAAAAAAATTGAAGCCGACACTGAATATAATCATCTACAAATACTGTAATAATTGTCTAAAATGCCTATAAAAAGAACAGTTTTCACGCTTTAATGTGCGCTTGACCATGACATTCCAACATAAAAGAAAAATTTCCATAATGGATAATTTTTTCACATTTTAATGAATGCTAAAGCATAACTGTCAGCCACTGCAGTTAAACGCAAAAAGAAAAAAAATCAGTAATGCATAGATACTGATAGTTTTTGCCTTACCAGTTGTATCCCTGATGATGATGCCAGAAAGAGATGGAAAGTACTTGGGAAATAAAAGTTATTCTGTTACAGTGCATTTTTTGCCTCATTTGATTATAATACATGGAAAAATATTCATGAAATATGAAAGGATTATGCTAAAAGTAAGCAGACATAATGTTTGTAATTTATTTAATCAAACATGCCTAAAAGAGAATGTGTTGCCTAAATACACAAACACATACGCACACACGTGTGTGTGTGTGTGTGTGTCAGCCTGTCCATTCAAGAAACCTTGATAAAGAAAGTGTGCTCTCCAGCTGGGATTAAACCTTTGTAGGAGAAACCCTTTGTTTGCTCCAGTGTTCTTTACTGCTTGCCTACAGAGAGCATCACAATTCAGCAAGGCTCTATTTTCCCTGCATTCAAATTATTAGAGCCTTGATGAACTGTGACCCTCTCTGTAGCCAAGCAGCAAAGCTAGTTGTAGTTCAAATAGTGGTTTTCTGCTACAAAGAAAAATGCAGGTTTAGTCCCTGCCAGTGGGGCACATTTTCTTTAAGATTTCACCAATATGCAGGCCAACAGGCATAATACCCACAGTTTAAACAAAAATAAAAATGGGGCATCCATTTTAAATACAAGTGTCCACTATAATAATATCTGAATTAATAAAATGTCAGATTAAAAATAAATATATATATATATATATATATATATATATATATATATATATATATATATATATATATACACACACACACACACACAGACTTTTATATGTTATTTTATAGATACAATTTATTTAAGTAAATGCTGTTTTTAATTAAACAGTATTAATTACATTTACTGGCCTGAATGTTTATAAACAGTAATTTGGACTTTGCTAACAAGATGCTACTCTATAGTTAAATGGTATAGCATGTCAGATGACATGACAGTTTCCATATAAGAATACAGGTTCGATTCCTGTTGGAGAAAGCATATTTTCTGTGAAATTTCTTGAACATTCCGGCTGGTAAATGTAGTTAATATAGTTTAATAAAAAAAAACAAAAAACAGAGCATTTAATTAAATAAATTGTATCTATAAAAATAACGTATAAACAGAAAATATATTAAACAATTGTTGGATTTAATCCATTTCATTATATATATATATATATATATATATATATATATATATATATATATATATATATATATGATTAAATTAGGAAAAAATAGGAAAAAAGATTTAAAATTTTTGGCATGTTTCACTATTCAGCTTCATCAGAAATTTTGTAGAATTGGTAGCATGAAGAGGTTTCAGTTTTTTGAATTTTATGTTGTTTGTTTTCATTGGTTGGGTAGAGGTTAGGTGTTCATTCTTTTTGTTGTTAGTATGTAAGTGTATCGTAATTCTAATGGATGTCCTGTGTTTATCTTGTAGTGTGTGTGTGTCTAATCTTTTTAAAATGGTAGCATAATAAAATGCATACACTGCATGTATATATGTATGTACAGTACATGCAAATACATTCACTTATGATTGATATTATTTTAATTAGCCTTTCGACTTAAAATAATAAATTGAACAAGATATTTTCCAAACTATAATAAAATAAGATTCAACGCAAACACTTTAAACTGTTCACTGACCTTAGCCATTGTTGAGGCACCCAAGCATCATATCAATTATATTTCAACAACTGAAAGATTGTTATATGTTCATTGTACACGAAAAAAAAAGAAATGCAGCCAATGAGAATAAAAAAGAACATTTCCAACAGAATAAAATAAGCCAAGACATTAGATTTATAGAGTCTTTCTCAACATTAACTGCTTTGTAATTATGGGAATTGTATATTTCCCACAATCCATTGCTAGGTCAGCTGCCAAGAAAGTTGGTTCATTGTGTCATGCAAGACAATTTTTCTTTCCAGAATCTATCTTGCATATCTATAAGTCTACCATTTGTCCATACTTAGATTATTGCAGCCACATATGGTTCAGTGACCCTGATATTTACCTTGATCTTCTTGATAAAATTCAAAGAAGAATCTGCAGTATTATTGATCCTGATCTGGTAGATCAGCTTCAGCCACTTTTCCCCACTGCCATAAGGTTGCCTCTCGGTGTCTTTACCATACCTTTCATGGTAATTGTTCAGATGAGCTCTTCGCTATGGTACCTAGACTTTTTGAATTTAAGCACAGTACTAGACTGGTGTTGAGATCTAATCAATTTACAGAATTGTTGGTGAGATGTAGCTGTAAATTCTATTTTTTTTTCTCACATTTCTCACTTGTGGAACTCCCTTCTGGTGCCATGCTTTCCAGCCAAGTTTATTCTTCAAAAGTTTAAATGCAATGTTAATTGCTATCTACTGTCCTCCTGATTACTCTTTTCCCTTTCCATTCATTATTAATGTTTCTGTTCCTAATTCTTACACACACTCTATCCCCTTGTGTCTTAGTGGCTTTACAACCTTGTTTAGGGTAAAAAAAAAAAAAAAAAAAAAAAAAAGAGAGAGAAAAAAAGAGCCATTCAAACTCAAAAAGAAATCAATTTTGGATGCTGATTTGCAAAACAGACTGTATAATTCCATTCTTTGTAAATCCCTCAAATAGCCTTGTACCAGATTAAATTAATACCATTTGTATTATTTATGCTTCATGCCTATATAAAAAGTAAATACCATAGACGGAGACAAAATTATTTTTGGTATTTCTTTTGTTCAAGTAAAATGCTTTAAACATCTCACAATTTTGTTTAAAACAAAAGAAAAATAAACAAAAGGCTTTTGTGCAATTCCTAAAGTAGGATTTTCAAAGAATCTTGGAAAAGATTTAAAAGCACATTCCTATCACAGGTCATGGGATATAACTCACAGAAAGGCTCATGCTAACAATAAAATCAAAATATATTTCAACAAAGAGCTTAATAATTAATTTTTAAAAAATTTCCTTGAGACTTTATTACAAATATGTACTTAACAAAATAACTCTAAGATTCTATTATATTTTATATAGGACAGTTTTTTTTCATAATCATTTCTCCTGAGCAAGGTAATAAAGCCACTAACATGCAAGGGGGTTACCGAGTGTGAATGAATACGAGGGGAGAAGAGGAAAAAAAATTTAAAAAAACAAACTATTAAGCAGAGAGAAAAATAAAAAATAAAAGAATTAAGAAGACAGAAGATAACAATTGATACATTTCAATTTTTGAAGATCAAAGTTGACTGAGAAGAAGGAAGAAGCAATTAGAGAAAATTCTTGTTATATAAATACTTTATTTTTTTTTTTAAAAACTTTAAAAATGGAAAGAAAAATAAACTAGATTATTTATGTTACTACTCACCCCTTTCCAACAAAGACAGCAAATGGAGACATTTTATGCAAAAGAAATGCTTACCTGAAATTTAAAAAAAAATAGGAAAAAGAATTAGTAATGATATATGTGTGTGTGTGTGTATGTATATTTATTTAAGAGATGAGTTGTGGCTAAAGACTTAGAGAAAATCTGACATATCTAATCAAAAGAGAAAAAAAATCATGCTTCTGACATTTAAATTGTTAATTTCTCTGAAGACAATATTATTCTTGAAGAGGGAATCAAAACCTGTTCAAATATAAATTTCTTTGTCGTGACTTAATCAACATCATTAGTAATGAGAAAAGCAGATTGAGAAGCCATATTTATATAAAGCCATCAAGAATTTCATTCACTATTCATTGCAAAATAAGAATGCTCTTTCATCATCAAGTATTTTTTTCATATATATATATATATATATAAAATCAACAAAAGTTCAACTAATCTGATTGATTCAAGAGTTTTATATATATTCTTCTTCATGTGCTGTATGCATTCAAGATGTAGGCAATAATGGCTCTCCACATCTTCCTGTCCCTTGTAACTCTTAATAAATTTTGTCTTTTTTGCTATTTCTCACAAACCCTGTTCTACCATCCATTTGATCAAGCTCATCAAATATGTTACGTGCTGCTTTCCTGTCTCTTTTTTCCTCAATCTGTCCTGTGCGTATTAGATTTTCCAAGCCCTCTTTCCTCATTATGTACCCCAGAAATTTCAACTGCCTCATCCTGATATTAAGTATAAGTTTTTTTTGTTTCCATTTTTTCTAAAATCTTCTTGTTGCTCACATGTTCAGTCCATGGTATCCTCAGCATCTTTCTGTAGAAATACATTTTTGTTGCTTCAAGTGTCTTCATCTTTGCAAAGATTTTCCAACATTCACTGCTATATAACATGACAAATATCATCTAACAATTCATTACACTTTTCTTTGCTTCTAACAAAGTTATTTGTCTCTTAATATTCTGCTTAGATTTTAGAAAACATCTTTGGCCAGCCTAATGTGTCTTCAGACTCAGTGTTGCATTTTCTGTCCTCTGTTAGAACACTTCTCAGATATTTAATTTTTTTGGTATCCCCGATTTGTAATTTTCATTTTGGGCTGTCCCTTTTGCTGACAACCAGTCATTCTGTCTTTATTGTTGTTTATATTTAGTCTTTCCTTCTCTATCTTCTGTAAGAGTTTTTTCAGTTTCCTTTCCATGTCTGATATAAACACTGTGTCATCTGCATATCTTAAGTTTTTAATATCATGGCCATCAACAACAAATCCCAGCAGGACATCTAATTCATCCCAGAATCAACTCATTGTATAGGTTGAACAATTCCAGGGAGAAAACACTTCCTGGTTTACACCCCCCCTTTCCTATTTTTGTGTATCTGCTGAACTCATTTTCTATCTGTATGCAAGGGGGAGGTGCCATTATAGGGTCTTGATTATTCTGATATCATTCCCAAATATGTCAAGGTTGATGAGCAGCTTGAACAGGTGTTTGTGATGTACTTTATTGAATAACTTCACATGCTCGATAAAGCACAGGTACACCTCCCTCTGCATTTGTATTGCTCATTATTTTATAATTATATGTATATATTCAACCATGGAAATGGTGTGTTGAAAGTTTTTTTAAAAAGTAGAAAGACACTCATTTAAATTCCAGCTACACTCAGTATGCAAAGCTCAGAATAAACACTTCTACTAGTGTTCAAAATAGCACACACACACAACAACAAATCTTAAACATGAAAGAAAATTAACACCTAAAACACCCACACTTGAAAATGGTTAAAATGGCTGAAATTATTTGGGACAATGGACAATTTTTGCACTCCCTTCCTCCCAACAAACCCTAAAAATGTAAAAGTGCTGAAAAGACTAAATAAAAAATCTTTTTGTTGTCTATCATAGTCTATGAAACATGGTTAAAAGAAAGTAATGTGTTGAATATGTTTGTCTCTTAACATTTGTTTTTATTAAATTTTTGAAATCTACTTTCTTTTTGAATAAGCCCATTATATATATATATATATATATATATATATATATATATATATCTCTCTCTCTCTATATATATATATATATATATATATATATATAGAGAGAGAGAGAGAGAGAACACAACACAAAAATAAAAATTAAGAGTGAGAGAATGTGAGAGAAAACATAAAAGAGTTAAGTATAAGGAATGAGAGTGGTTAATTTTTGTATTTCATGGCTTATCAAACCTTTGTGTGTTCTTTAAAGCTGAAACATATTTCAGATTGTAAGACCAAGAACTTTTTTTTTTCTTTTTGCAAGTGAATATTGCATTAACAATTCTTGAGATATAGCAATGACTTTTTTTTTAGATACAAGTCCTACTATTTATCCCATAACTGGGGGGGGGAGGAGATGAGATGTATTCATACATTTCTCAAGAATATTTGCACATAAATGAATGTAACAAACTAGACTAGAATTTGAACTCAGCTCTCTGATTTCTCATTCTGAGCTGCTATTCATTTCACCATTTGTACATCCTAGACAGAGAGAGAGAGAGAGAAAGTAGACAGAGAGAGAGAGAGAGAAAGTAGACAGAGAGAGAGAGAGAGAAAGTAGAAAGAGAGAGAGAGAAAGTAGACAGAGAGAGAGAAAGTAGAAAGAGAGAAATTTGAAAGATAAACATAAACAATCTTCTCAATGGAACAACAGGTTCTCCAGACTGCAAATGAGGTTGAAGAATCAGAAATTCAAGCACTTACACATACCATATTACTTACTCTTCTTGAAGTTGTGTCTATATTCATCAAATAAAAAAAATCTATGCAATGCCACACAATAGACTCCCCCCCCGTGCTATAGATAAACCTGTTGTCTGCACTTCGACCTTTTCTATTTATTCTTCAGACAAGTGAAGAAGAAAAAAAAGTTCAGAGCAAAGAATGTGGCAAAGAGACAATTATTTTAAAGATCTTGCTTCTTTCATAGACAAGCAAAAGTTTTCTTTGCAATCTGTAAAAATTGTCATCTTCATCACAATGGCATTAGAATAATTCTTTTACAAATTCAGAAAACAACAAGAATAGAAATCACTTCCACAATTAATCATGTAGACATATTTGTACTCTCACCCTCAAAAGAAGCTTTTAGTACAATGCACCCCCCCCAAACCACACACACTCCATGCAGCCACATACACAAAATCTAAGACAGAAAAGAAGCAAAACATTTTATGCAATATTAATTGCAAATCATTCCTTCAGAGATGCTGAATAGAAAGAATCAATAAAATCTTTTAGAATTTGCACTGCCTATTTTGCCAGACAGAATTTCTTTCTCTCTCCCCCACCTTCCATTTTGCCAGACAGGATTTCTTTCTTTCTTTTTTTTTTTTTTTCCCTTCCATTTTGCCAGACAGGATCCCCCCCCTTCCATTTTGCCAGACAGGACCCCCCCCATTTTGCCAGACAGGATTTCTCCCCCCCTTTGCCAGACAGGATCCCCCCCCCCCTTTGCCAGACAGGATTTATTTCTTTTTTCCCTTCCATTTCTCTTTTTGTAAAACAAAAAGTATGTTTTTTTTTACCTTCTTTTTGGAAAGATTAGTTAAAAATTATTTTGAGATTGCATTTCTATAAATAGAAATAGAATACAAAAAGAGACAAATGCAAATTTATAATCATAGGAGAGGACCACACAAATAGTAAATGATCATTCCTGAATTTTGTTGAACAGAAGGTTATAAAAGTTGAAATCTGACGACAAAAAAAAAAAAAAAAAAAAAAAAAAAGAGATCAACATACAGTAATCGTTATAAGATTAAAGTGTATATTTTTATTTTGAAAGGTATATTTGTTAGGACAACTTCTTCCCAAGAGCTGATGCTTTGTGGAAAAAACTCTTAAGAGGAAGCTTCCCAAATCACTACAATTTTAACCCCTTCGAATTCAGGGTCAACTGTTAGCTATCCTACATATCCTCATAATGTATCATATCTACCCTACATATCTTTATAATTCATTATGTCCATAAAGTAACCATTCAGTAACCCTCTACTTTGTGTGACACTTGGGCCTTGTATCGAGCGAACAATAGTTAAAACAAACAAACTGATATATTATTCTTGAGAATAATATAGTATTGGATATTGTCTGCTCAATTGAGTTTTTTTTAATAAAGTATTTGCTGATTTTCAAGAAAGGTAGGTCCTCCCCACTTGAAGGACAGTAACAGCACATTTGTCCTTGTACCTTACTAAGTAACTATCAATCTAACTAGCACTTAGTACTATTTTCAAACCAGCACTGACATATAGTAGAATGCAATACAACCTGTTTTGTGACATATTTTTATTTTATTGTCTTGAGGGCTGTCAATTAGCTCACTCTGTAGAGCAGATCATCTGACTGAAACCAAAAAGGCAATGCCTATGAAAAATTATTATCCGTGTCTTTTTATTTCCAGTAAATGGCAATTTGCCATTTTCCCCCAAAAAGGCCAGCACAGCCAGGCAACAATGTTATAACAATGCAGCAGGAAAAAATTTAATCTAACAGGTGGAGAATAGATTAGCTAAAATTGGAACAAAAATAAAAAAGAAACATAAATAGATTAATGGAAATAGCATATTTCTTGACATACAAAGAACACCCTAAAAAGAGAAACAAAAAGACATTCTTTTTCTTATACTACAATGAGAAAGTTAATAATACAATATTAGCACCTAAACATCCTTGTTCAACACACCACTGTTAATGAGTCTAGAATCATATAATAATTGTGATATATATATATATATATATATATATATATATCCCAGCTATGAGTAAATAGCAGGACAGACTGGGTTCTATAGCCTTGGGTGGCAACTTGTTTAGGAGAAGGACAACTCTGAATTTAAAACCTCATGTCCCCCAGGGAATTTAAAGGCATAATATATATAACACACCTACTTCAGCAGCAAGAGTATACATTACCAGGTTGGTGAAACTCATAAAATAACCAAAACAGATCACAGTAAGTTAAAATCAAGACAGTCTTTCCCAAGTCAGAAATACATTTGAGGCCCACAGGACAGGAATCTTAAAAGCAATTCATAATATTAAATATTTTTCCATGATTAAGAATATTAACAAGCTCATGTATTTAAAATGATTCATAAACACAATAATTATTAGAAAAAAACTGTAAATTGCACCCCAAACTCATTTTATTCTTATTCTGTAGGGTAGCAGAGCATGGGAAATAGCAGACGGTGTCCACCCATTTTGTTGAAGAGGAATGCATACCAGAAGGCTATGTGCAAAATTTATTAACTACTTCTCAAGTGTCCAAAGTTCTGAAATTAATTTTTTTTTTTTTATTTTGTGATTTCACATGTTTTTCTTAACTTAATTTCTTTTTCTTGTTTGAAAATATTACAATAAAAAGGGGTAATTAAAAAAACAAAAAACTCTAGAGAACATAGGGAACAAGTGAAATAAAATACCTCACCTGTCAACCTTGGACAACTACCACCACCAGAAATGAAAAGGAGGGGGGGTAGTAGAAGTTGGATTCAGAATAAGAACTCCATTCAGATGTCAGTAAATTTGCTGACAAAATGGTACAGGCACTGTTATATAAGAAACTCTTTTCATATTTTATAAAATGTTTTAGTTTCATTTTAAGTTAAGTTTTTGTTCCTGCAATTTAACTTGAAGACCAAAACATAAAAATAACATATTACAATTAATATTTTTGCATCAAAGATATTGACCCAAAGAATTGTATTAAAATGTAAACCTAAATTGGTTGCAATCTACTTTAATAATGCATATTTGAACCCTTACACAATTGTTTATTTTTTTCCTTATCAATATTATATTAAAAGGACTTAAATTCTCTCACTTTTTGAGCATGAACCAAAAGTGGATTGATTAATTGATTATTTGTTTATGGTTTATCAACCTTTTGAGGATTATTTAAAGTCAGCAAATATTTTTGGATTTTAAGAATTTGGAGAGGGAAGATAATAATGATTTTCTAATACAAGTCCTACTATTTAATTCATAGCTGGGGGAGAAGAGTTAAATTCCTCTCATTCCCAAAGGTCTTTGCATGTAAGAGAATATAATGAATCCAGCTCTCCAATTTCTCATTCCAAGCCATTATCCATTACACCACCTGCACATCCACACTTACAGCACCTGGTATTCTCAAGCAGTTACTAAGTAAAACTGATAAAATCCAAAGAAGAATCTGCAATATTATTGGTCCTGCTCTGATGTCTCAGCTTCAGCCACTTTCTCACAGCCATAATGTAGCTTCCCTGTGCCTTTTCTATAAATACTTTCATGGTAATTGGTTTGTTTTGATTTTCCGGCATATCAACCTCAATGGGTTATTTAATGGTGACAAAATTTATTGTTTTCATGGTAATTGTTCAAATGAGCTCCTTGCTATGGTACCTAGACTTTATGAATTTAAGTGCAGTACTAGACTGGCAACAAGGTCTCATCACACGTCCTGCTTGTAGAAATGTAATGTCAATTGTTACCTGCTGTTCTCCTAATTACTCTCCCTTTGTTTCTGTTCCTTAGTAATGTTTCTATTTTCTAATTCTTCCACAACTTGTGACTTAGTGGCTTTATTGCCTTGCTTGAGGTAAACTTACAAAAAAAAAAAATTCTATAAAACAGAATTGAACTGAGTTATCTAATTACTGCAGGTTTGAATAGTGAAGAGGTGGAATAATTAATAAAAGAAGGTTCTTAAGCTGGTTTACAAATGAGGGTAATAAATGGATTTTAGAACAAAGCAGAAGCTAGCTACAAAAAAAAGTATGATTTAACCCCCACCCCTGCCACCGGACATGATATGACCCCTCAAAATCAGATAAAACTCAAAGCAATAACCATACATAACAATTATCCTTCTGTTGTTGGTTAGTCATTAAAAATAAATAAATAAAAACTAATTAACACCCTATGATTCATTAATCTGTGTACTGCACTTGTGATGATTGCCTCTTGATGAGCACTATTATCACACTTCTGTATTAACCTTGTGTTATGAATCTTAATCTTTAAGTCAAATCCAGAAAAGTTGAAGCCAACTTGTAAAAAATCTATTAAGTGTGCACAAAAGTTTCCAATGAAAAACTGGTTTTTCAATTGTGTACTCAGTTTCAATTGATTGATTCATTTTCTAAGGATTATCAATCCATTACATGTTATTTAAAGCCAAAGAATATTTTTTTGAGATAATGATTTCAGTCTTACTAATTAATTCATAGCTGGGGGAAGAAGAGGTGGATTTATATCTTTTCCAAGAGTATTTGCACGTAAGTTAATATAACAAGTCCCACTGGGATTGGAACTCAACTTCCCAATTAACAATTCTAAGACATTATCCATTCCATTTGCATATCCAAGCTTACAGCAACTGGTCTTCACAAGCGGTTACCCATCTAGGTACTGACCAGATTCATGTTGCTTAACTTTGGTGATTGTATGGAAACCAGTGTTCTGTGATGTGGCTGTAAGCCTTGTATTCAGTTTTAAGTAAAACAAAAAAAAAAAAAAAAAACAGGCAGGAACCTCTGCACACAAATGAATACATTATAAACCTTAATTTTTTTTTTTTAAAAGCAATTCTGTCTGTAAAATTGTATGATTTTCTTTGTTTCAAGGTGCAAAATACAATTTCATGTTAAAGTAGAATAAAAAAATGAAGCTATTTAAGTCTGATAGTGACTAAAAAAAGTAGTGTGGCATAGAAAAATTAGAGTGACAAGATTGAGGTCAAATGTCGGAAGAGAAAGTTTATAACAAGAATTGATTGTTCAAGGTCAAGGCTACATTTGTGAGAAATAAGTCATCTATGAAGAAATAAAATAAAAAACAGCAGAAGGGGGAACCATGGAAATGAATGATGATGATAATAATATCCTGACCATTCTAATTTCTGTTTAGTTTGTTTAATGGCATATCAACTTCTCATGGATCATTTAATGCCAAAATTTTATTCTCTTGTAAACTTTGGTAATTTTTTTTTTTTTTTAACTATGAAACTGTATTGCTAGTAATTTTTTCTAATGTATTTTTATATTTTCATGTTTTGATCCCAGTTTGGAGGTTCACTATTTTCCCATAGCTGGGATCTTAACAGGTGATACCACTCCAGATCAAGGTGGACCTGGGAATAACAGCAATTAAGGAGGTGGTTCCATGCTCCTCAAAACCTCCTGATCAAAGGCTTTGCTGGCGGATGTAGTTTATCATCATACCCAGGATGATAAATTGGTTAGTGAGCAGAAAAAAGTCTAAAGAGAGCAGTAGGCACCCAACATCCAACACACCATGTGAAGGCATTATAATTATCATCAGTACAGGTGACTTTGCATATTTGAATAGTTTTAAATGACTCTTCATCTCAGAAAGTCAGACAAAAATTGCTGAAGATTGTTTGAAAGGTTTAGAGAAAGTGATTTTGGTTAAAGAGGAACAGGCCAGCTTACTAAAGATAATCCATTTTGGACTGAATTGCCGTTGTTGCAGTTGAAAAATTAGCTGAATTCAACAATTCAATGTCATTCCAACAAAAACTTGGAAAGATGTCTAAATATAGAAATGCAGTTCTCATGATTTGACAAAAGCTGATTGAAAAAGCAAGATGGATGGTTTGATTTGGTTTGTTTTACAGCATAATTAAGAGGTGGTTCCACGCTCCTCAAAACCTCCTGATCAGAGGCCTTGTTGTCGGATGTAGTTATCATCTTACCCAGGATGTTCAAGATGGATACTTTGCTCTTTTATGAATATATCTCACCATTTTGGGATGTATTAGATGAGGAAAAAATGGATATTTGATAAGAATATAAAATGACGCAAAAAGTGGAGAGGGCCATGTCATGGCACTGACATTTTCAACTTTAAAGAATTGCTTTACCATTTTTGGACAATGACAAAGAGCATTATCTTGCATAAAGACCAATACAGGGAACAACTTTAATAATAATAATAATAATAATATCCTTATACACTGTAGTATTTATTTTATCATGTAAGCAAATTTATCAACCAACACCAGGGTCAGAGACCATGCCTAACACCACCAATGCATTACCATCCCAAATGTAACTGTTTTTTTGTTGTTTTTTTAACATTTGGGAAGTAATCATTCACCTTTACATAGTTAGCCCTGATGGCCATCAGTATGTCAGACTAAGTTAAACATATTCTTATCACAGAACATTCTTGTTAAATTTTTGTTGGTCCAGATGTGTTTATTTATCTATGTTAGTCAAACATTTTGGCTCTTCTTTCTGGTAAGGGGTTTGACAGTAACCAAATGTCCATGAAGCTCAGCTTAACATAAAAATAATATTGTTAGTTGAGACACCCATTGATACTAAATTCTTCAGTTGCCTGACGTGCAATATCTGCTGCTATGTTAAAATGAAGAGCATTTGAATCAACCAATTTCAAAAAGGAGTTGTTTTACATCATTGCCCTGCTGTTTTAAGTGTACGTAAAGGACTTAGTACCATCATAAAGTTTTAATACAGTAAGTCCCAGGTTACAACAGTCTCGACCTACAATGATTCATGGTGATGACACAATCTCCATCAATCTTGCTTCTACTTAAGTCATTTGCCTCATACATACAACACAAATGGCACAAAGAAAAAAGCAGAAGAATACATTGTCATACACCACTAGAGAATAAAGAAGCTGAAGTGTGTTAGTCCCTGGTTGTATGGCATATTGGATTGTTGTGCATTCATTCTCTTTTGCAGGTACATATCAACTTACATGGAAAATCATGTTATGATGCACGTAGGAACGGAACGGGAAAATTAGTATACAAATTATACTCTTTAGATCTATTTACAGTTTTGCAATAGCAGAAATTGTCACCCTTGATTTTTTACAGAGGCAACCAGACACCTGAGTGACTTAATTTTGTAATGGCTTCTCAGTGGGAGAACTTAGGAAACAATGCTGCAAATGAAAAATATTTCTTTATATTTTTGTAATCAGCAGTTTCCATTCTAGAACTTTATCTTTGGTTCTTTGCTTATGTGAATTTAACAAAATGTAGAAAAATGTTTTAAGAATATTTACTGCAACTGTTATCACAGAATCTGTTGAATTAGAGACTTATTTTTTATTTTAAGCTTTCGTTCTCTAATATTGGATTCTACTGTATATTATATACTGAAAATATGCAAAAAAGGGATTGCCAGTGTGTCAGGAATTACTGCAATAGAATATATATCATTTCTGTTCCCATGTAAAAATCATAAGAATTCCAGCAGGAAATATGAAATTTTAAACTCTGTCTATTAGCATTTGTCTGGATCTATTGCTAAGTGTCTCAATTAACCAATGGTGTCTGCAATTATTCGGTTAATCAAGTTGCATACCAAAGACTACATTAATTTTCAAATATTTTATAAAATTAAACTTTTGCTCTCTCGTGGGTATATTAAACTTCTACCCTATTCCCACCCTAGTTGTTTTTTTGTTTTAAATTTTTCACAAAAATCCAAATTCAATTTCTACAGCCATTAAGCTTAAACGAGTACGTCGACTTAAATCCTTCCCAGTATATCTGGGATATGGGAAATATTTTATTGAGTCACATGACCTTGTTTTAGTCATCCATCAGAGTGATGCACCTGTTAGTCATTCACTATCAAATTATTAGGATTACATTATAATATTTTGGCAGGTTATTATTTTTCTAAGTAAGGCTATAAAAATTAAAGTACCTAAAATTTAATAAAATATTAAATTACTTTGAATATTTTCTTGAATTTTAAAGATTACTGGGTAATTAAAAAAAATTATATAAAAAAGTTTTTCATATATTCTCCAACCGATTTTTATCAGTCATGTTCCCCTTACTTAAATTCCCCAACATCAGGTTGTCAATAAGTCACTCAACACATCATAAAACACCCACCTCCCTCTACTTTTCTGTGATATTTTGATCTAAAAGTAATATTTGTTTCAATTCAAATTAGTTAAACTTTAAATCAGATAATCTTCCTCAAATAAAGTTTCAGTAAAGTAAATTTTATTTTTGAAAGATTTTTAATAAATAGAATTAGGTTGTGTTGACAAATCTGTCAACTGGGACAAATTTATAGATTTTACTGATAAGGAGAAAAAAAATAAAGAAAAAGTGTCCAATCCATTTAAATTCAGTTTGAAATACAACAAAGTATTTTGCTTATTGGGAATATTAAATTTAAATCTATTAGCTTGAAATTAAATCTAAAATTAAAGTTTCAAGAAAGACCTTTCATTTTTTTTAAAAATGCATTTTAAACTTTTTGTTTTTGGAAATACCTACTTTTAATGTCTTTGATAAATGGAATTGAGTAAATATTGTTTTTGCATCTTTTTCCATAAAATGTAATTATTATTTATACTATTTTAGACTGAGAAATTAATTTATCTATTATATATTTTAAATAACAGAAGGTTTTGAATTTAACTGTTCCTTTTTAATTTTAAAAATTTTTTATAGTCATGTATGTTGGCTTGTGAAAGGAGCATTTCTTTTAGGAAAGGAGATGCTTGTAAAAAAATCCAGCCTACAGATTTATATTTTCGTAAGATATGATAGCAGAGCTCAAGAATTTTTTGTCTAAGTTACTCTTTTAATAAGTGTGGCATTCTTTAGATAGTAGTTGTGGTTGAATGTTTTTTCTATATTTACATACATAATACATTTGATAAATTTTGTGTATAAGATCATTTTGTGTTCATAGATAAGATTTTTAAATTTCTGCAAGGTTCCCCAAAATATTGTAAGGATTATGAGATTCCAATGGCAAAGTCCATAAGAGGTTGAAACGTGTCAACTAAGTTTTCCTTTTGTTGTTTATTCATAAGTAAGAAAACTAATAAGGAGAGAGTGTAAAGTGAAAAATCAACAAAAAGGATAAATAACCATAACATTCTACATGTATCTGCATTGTATGTAGATGAGTGCACGCACGCACACACAATGAAAAAAAACCAAAAAAAAAAACCTTGCACCAATGAAAAGTATATATATATATATATATATATATATAAATTGCTAAGTATAAACAGTTAATTGTTGATACCTCCTGATGAGTGGACAAAGTGATTGCTGGAGGGTCCATCTATGAAACTCTGGAGTTGGGATGCTGAAGGTAACACCAATCAGCTAAGTGACAAACTTTATATTTGTATTGATTATATATTTGGTTCGGTTGATGTGAGTTTGTGACCTTGGGTTTTACGCTTTTGCAATTGTCAGACAAACTGATTAATTTTTTTAAATTTGGGATTTATGTAGGTTGCGTGCATTGGTGTTATTATGGAAGTGGGAGGGAAATACAGGAGCTTGAAGCTCTGCCATTTCTTATGGCATTGAGCACTTATGACAGTAGGCTACTTTTAGACAGATTCTTTTCAGAGCTGCTCATTCTTTCCTGGATTCATATATGCTCTAATGGAATTTGGTTGTCCAGTCCGGTAGAGCACTTTTTTGGCTTTAGGCTTCAGTTCCTGTATTGTGACGCCAGTTTAACTTGTTATTGAGTATTTTTATCTTGGCCAGATAATTTACCCACCCCACAATTCCAGTTTGGTTTGCTTGTCAAATTGAACTCACTTGGTGTTAGGGTTAGGGTACTCATCCTACTACTACAGCCATTGCTGGCTACCTGAAAATTGTGTGCAACTGCAGGAAACTTATAGTTGTGGCCAGTCACTGCCTACCTGGTTTTTGAATATATATATATATATATATATATATATATATATATATATATATATATATATATATATATAAAAAGAAATAATCATACATAGAATCAATCAGCAATATTAATGCAATTAATGGCGAAATCACTTCGCTAGTAGAACATAATGTATGCATTAAAATACTGTTAATCCATTGAATGATGTGATCCTCGTTTATAAAACTGTTGCCAGATGTTTCTAGTGTATATTTTTTAAGTTAAGCAAGTACTTTCGAAGACCATGTCTCCGTCATCAGGCTGTAATTTTTTTCCTTTAAAATTAAAACTTGAAGACGAAATAATTGTTTGTAAACCGAAAGATGTTTTTAAAGAATGTGCTATTTATTGACAGTTGTACAATCTACATTCAACACCATCGCTTGATAAAACACCATAAGTGTTGAAACAAAATGGTTATTTTTGTAGTGATTTTATAACATGTTTATGTTATAATTTTCAAATAAATAATTATATATATATATTTATGAAAATTACATTGCTATATATATATATATATATATATATATATATATATATATATATATAAATAAAAAAAAAGCAAGCAATGTAATTTTCATAAAGACATAAGTAAATACACTAAAGTGAAAGCGTTAAACAAAAGATTATTGCCAAAATATGCTAAATTTAAATTATAAGATTTTATTTAGGAGGAAATAATCTTTAATGCAAACAAAAATATATGCTTTTAGTGATTTTTGGGGTGTTGTGGTGGTAGTGGGGTCTGTCAAGATTGATTATGTGAGCAAATATTTACAGCTGCTGCCTGGACAAGTCAGTTAAGGTAGTTTATGGTAGAATGACTTGCCTAAGTGCTTACTCACACCATTTTTCTTTGTAAGCCACTGTGGTATACCAGTGACAAGACCTTTTTTGTCAAGAAATGGTACAGAGTGCTGTGATTCAGGATTCTGCCACACCCCAAAACAGGGTGTTTGTGTGAAATGAACACAAGTATTTTCAAGCAGAATTTGAACTCTCTTCATAGGGTTCATTCTCTTTGTTACTCTACCCTGCACATCTGTTTTTCATTTAAAGACTTTAGGGAAAAAAAAGTGAAGAGTAAATTGAGATTTATAGAATTTGTAAGTTAGTCTAGATTTGATTAAATTTTTGTAAACATGTCAGGCCGCATTTTAAAATATTTCTAATGTGTAAATTACTGTAAACATTTTGACCAAATACAACAAATTAAAAAAATATTTGAATTTTTGCAAAGGCTAAATAAGTTTTATTTTTTTAAATTATCTTCAATATTAATAATATCTGGTAGATTCAGGTGATAGATTTTAACTTCATAAACAATGATGCATTTGTAGATCCTGAAAATTCCTGGAAAGTTAGATAGTAGAGTTATATTTAAAAAATTCTTGTTCTAACAGAAATAAATTTATAATTTTTAACTGTTTTGACTTTAAAGACAGCCAAAAGAGTTGATGTGGTCTGCCTGTAAGAAAATCAACAAAAAATAAAATTTATACTGCTTTGATGAAAAATGAAACCAAAGAATATAAATATTAACTCAGTCCAAGAAATTCCATAGATAGAGAGAGAGAATGGAAACATGCAAGTGAATGGAATTTCATTTCCTAATCATTTTCTATTGGCAATGTCAGCAAAATATGTGAAAGTTGTCAACTTTCTGGACTTCAATAACATGAAGAGAAATATAACAATAAAAAATGATGAGTAATTATATATGCTTAGGACTAGAATAAATTTTCTAGATCTTAAAAATGTTTTTCTCAAAACTTCGAAATCGGATCAAAGTGTAGTTTCTGTGTGTTACACATGCTCCGTTCAACCGAGTGCCCAATGTGCCCGCTCAGTTCAACCGAGTGCCCAATGTGCCTGCTCAGTTCAAAAGAACTGAAATGCACAATGAGGAAAAAAAAAAAAAATGTGAACAAGAATAAGGAGAGGGTAAAAAACAAAGGTGAAGAAGAAAAATGCAGGTAAAAGAAAATAAGCAAAGAATGAAAGATAAACTGACTGCCTCGAGTTTGATTACTCCTTTTATTTTTTTAAAAGTTGAAGCTTCATTTAATATTTTCTTCTGTTAGAACATGACACACACTTTACATAGGAAGGTAGGTTGATAGATAATGATATATAGATAAGAAAAACATTTCTTATATAGAATTTAAACATAGCTGTCCTAAAAAAAAAAAAAACGAAAAAAAAAATGATTTTGATATCTTAGTCCCAGAAATCAATATAAAAAAAAAACTGACTTATATTTTGACTGGTGGATATTGGATTTTTAGCAAATTAAAAAAATGGTAAATAAATGTTGATACAGACAATAGTAATTTCTTTATATTTTTTAAAAAATCAATTCAATGAATAACATCACTAAGACACAAGGGGGCTAATGGAGTTGAAAGAGAATGAGAAAACTTTAGAGGGAAGTGGAAAACCAATCTTAAACAGGAAACAAGTGAAAAACTTGTACTCCTTTTCAAAAGACCAAGGAGGAGTGTGAACTGGACAATAGGCAAACCTATCTACTCCTATTGAGGAAAAATAAATACAGTAAATAAAATTTCAAAATTCAGGTGGAGACATTAGAAGTATAGAGTTGAAGTATATTTTAGAAGGAATTGGAAACAGGAGGCAAGGGATAAACCTCTACTTCTGTTCAAAGACTGGAGAGGAGTGGGAACTGGGCAATAGGCAAACCTATCTACTCCTATTCAATTAAAGAGAATAAAAGAAACATTAAATATACCAGAGAGAGAGAGAGAAACTCTCATCCAGAGGTCAAATCAAGTTTTATTTTCAAAAAGCCTGATAAAATCATGTTTTATTCAAAATATTTATTCGTAAATTTGTTATTAGTTCATTACACCAATTATTCCTTCCTTTCTTGACTATTTTTACAAAAAATTAAAATCAATGATACAAAATAAAATTTGAAAAAAAAAAAAAAAAAAAAAAATACCATACTGACTAATGAATGGCTCACCCTCCACACACACACACAAAATAACTGCCTCTTATGTATAAATTTGAGATCTTCAATAAGCTAATTTTATCCACAATCCTCTCTATCATCTCAAACTACAATCTTACTTCTAATGGTCACTTCTAGCTAGCTTGACAACATAATATTTATCAAACTACGTTATTATTATTATTATTATTATTTATTATTATTATCATCTTTGATTTCTGGTGTGTACTTGTTTCTTTCTCGGGTCCCAACCAGAGACCTAATGTCAGAAATGGCATTGATATTTTCCACTGAGCAATTACCCCCCACCCAAAAAAAAAACAACACACACACACACATTTTACATAGATAAAGCCCCTCGTAAGGTGTGGGCTGTACCCATGAGAACAATTTCTTGCATTTCTTTACTGAGTCTATTGAAATATTTTCCAATCAATTCAAGGGCTCCAACTACAACAGGGATTTTTGATGTTCTCATGTGCCACATTTTTGAGATTATTATTATTATTATTACTGCTAATGTAAATGGGATTATCATAAATGGGATTATCATAAATACCAGTGAGCGACATTTATCAGGACCAGCTGATCCATCCTGTCTAAATATACTGTAACACATTTTTATTATTATAAATCAGCTGGAAACTACAGGAAAAATTGAAATGAAAAACTGGTAAAAGCTAACCCGAGAAAAATTATATTAAAGTTGCATGGAAATAAGACCATCCTATAAATTTTGAACGACTGATGAAAGGGTGGTGGATGAGTGTGTTTATTTAATGTATTCACATCAGTTGAGTTGCTGGATACCAGTAAATATATGGCACCAATAGTGCTAGTTGAGATTTATAGAATTTTAGCCTCAAGGATGTGGTTACAAGAGGGAAGACTTTAAACCAGATCATTGACTAGAAACTACAATGATAGACTTTGCAATAGGAGCCTGGGAAACAGCAGCAGCAGCAAGGCTCACCACCACCACCAAAAAGAAAAGATATGTGTCTGGCAACAGAAAGATTGACTAAAGGACCTTAGAAAAAGAAAAAAAAAAGAAAAAAAAGACAAAGAAAGATAAACACGGCTATCGTTGCCCAGACCCACATTGGCCTGAACTTAAAAAATTTGGGTGGTAA
Source organism: Acanthosepion pharaonis (assembly GCA_903632075.3). Classification (NCBI taxonomy): domain Eukaryota; kingdom Metazoa; phylum Mollusca; class Cephalopoda; order Sepiida; family Sepiidae; genus Acanthosepion; species Acanthosepion pharaonis. The sequence goes on along the minus strand of CAHIKZ030004991.1, from coordinate 1,451,554 downwards.
ATCAGAGGAACCGAAAATGATAATTAATGAGGCCAGGAGATTAAGTGAAGAGCAAAAGATTCAGAGCTTTACAGAATCAGAAAGTTGCTGATAATGGATTATGAAATGACAGCATTAAAGAGAGAGAAAAAGAGAGAGGAGAGAGAAAAAGAGAGGAGAGAGAAAAAGAGAGGAGAGAGAAAAAGAGAGAGGAGAGAGAAAAAGAGAGAGGAGAGAGAAAAAGAGAGAGGAGAGAGAAAAAGAGAGAGGAGAGAGAAAAAGAGAGAGGAGAGAGAAAAAGAGAGAGGAGAGAGAAAAAGAGAGAGGAGAGAGAAAAAGAGAGAGGAGAGAGAAAAAGAGAAAGGAAAGAAAGAAAGGAAAGAAAGAAAGGAAAGAAAAGAAAGAGAGAAAGGAAAGAAAAGAAAGAGAGAAAGGAAAGAAAAGAAAGAGAGAAAGGAAAGAAAAGAAAGAGAGAAAGGAAAGAAAGAAACGAAAGAGAGAAAATAAAAATAAAATAAGACACAAAAAAAAAAAAAAAAAAAAAAAAAAAACTTTACACAGAAAATGTCAGCTGATTATGAAGAAAAAACTATTAGGATTTCATAAATTTGCTATAAATTCACGAAAGGAAAGTTATTTTAACTGTGCCAAAAAGAGAACATGGAGGAAATTTGACTAGCATTTTATACACCAACCAACAATAGACTAAAAACCTTTCTAAGAATATGCCTGAAGGAAATGGCTGTATCTCTAATATGCTTGTGCATTTTTTATACTACCAAAAATGTTATGTAAGCACGAATCTGTCAGAATCAACATCAAGGTCCTTCTGAAGTCAGTGATGGTTCTTTTTTTAGTTTTAATTCCATTTCTGTGTACATGAACTGGATAAACAATCATAATAAATATAATTGATTGCCTTTTCTTTTTCTTTTTAAACATCCAGAAACAAACAGCAGCCCACAAATGGTAAATTAGTTTCTACAAATAGAACTCGTAAATAACAACCCATGTTTATCTCATTCAAACAATTCAACTTCTCCACAACAGGTGTTTGATCAATCTGACATATTTTAAATTACTTTTCTAGCAAATGCATTCAGCCAGATTGGGCTTTCAATATTGGAAATTTTTCTCATTAGTTGAGCATGACATGATCCCATTTCACAAGCTATTTCAGTCACTACATAATATAAGCTCTCTCTCTCTCTATATATATATATATATATATATATATATATATATATATATATATATATATATATATATATATATATATATATTAGAAAGACATCAAAATTGTACAGCAAGAAATATCCCATAATATAAAATAAGATAACTCATAATTACTTAACTAAATTAAGTATTAGACAATTGTGGGACACCCAGTTAGGACCAAATTTACAACAGGTTGCTTTTGACTGATTATGTTTTTATGGCTTATTAAGCCTTTGTGGATTATTTTTTAGCATCAAGACATATTTCAGATTGTAAGAATATTTTTTTTTCTTTTTATTTGAAAGTGAATATTGTATTAACAATTTTTTTTTTTTTTGAGATAACGATTTTTTCCAG
>CAHIKZ030004991.1:1305000-1445000 GCA_903632075.3 Acanthosepion pharaonis | reverse complement strand
TACATACTTAAATATAAATTGGACAATGTTTGAGTACTTTAGGATATTAAAAGACATTATCAAAGAGTTTTTGACTTTCATGCCATGTCAGTTTCATTATTTTTCAGATATAAATTTCTTTTTAAATTTTGCATCCTCACAGGACAATTCCTATTATTGTAGTTTTTATTTTCTTATAAAATACATTCATGTTTGCTCCTAAATTTGATTACATTTTATTGGTGTTGGGTCATTTGTTTTTTTATGTTTAATGCTTCTAATATTTTCTAACCATTTTTCTTTCATATTTTAGATGATGTACTTTTTTGTGTTATTGTTAATGATTTACCAGATTTATTGTTGTATTTTGTATGTTGGTGATCTGTAGATTTAATTGAGCTATTATCAGATAAATAGCATGTTAATTGCCAGATAATGTAGTTGTTGTGCAACCAATATATGCGCTAATTCAGTTATTATTAAAAGAGACTGCATAGATAACATTGCTTTGTTGAAGTTTTCATTTTTCTTAGTATCTATTAGTGGTGATTATGTTGGAAGTTGTTAGGTTCTGTAAAAAGCAAAGAATTCAATCCATTTATGTCAAAGGAGATATGTTTTCTATGTTTTAAGTTTCAGCTAATTGTAAAGTTTCTACATAAATATATTTGTATTTCAAGATACGTCATGGTAGAAAATCTCAATCATAAATGATAAAAATATTCCAAGATGTCAAATTCCTTCTCACTAGCTGACGTGTAAAATAAGTACAAATAAATAGAAACTATGATATGTGTACAATTTAATTTATCAATGATGAAAGCAGATAATGCTGAAGATGGTAGAGTAATCTCCAAAGGGAACTTCACTTGGGAGAAATACGATGCCAAATGCAGTTGGCATAACACATCAATATAAATTAAAAATAAAAAAGCATTACTATTTTAAGATTATATATATCTTATTACTAAAATGATTATATTGAGTGGGTATGTGTGTTTGGATAGATATACTTGCTGTTTTAAACAGTGAAATTAATATGTTAATGGCTCAGAGACTGAAAAGTCTTATTAAAAAAAAAAGATGCCTTAAGATTACATCTATTCAAACACATATACCCAATTTATTTATATATATATATATATATATTATATATATATATATATATATATATATATATGCTCATTGTTTAGGGAATCAGTGGTGGTACCTATTTAAAACTATTTATTTATCCCCTGTTCTAAGAACTCTCTTCCCTTTTATCACTTACACTTCTTTATCTATATATTTTAGATATAAATTTTATATTTTTTTAAGTAGAACTTTGTATTTTTAAATATACCTATATTTTTAAATATAACTTGTTTTTGATTTAACTTATCTTTAAACTTAAATTTTTTTTGATTTATTTCATTTTTATTTCTAAATGTATAATTTATCTTATATTTTTATTTCTAAATATTTTTATTCTTTAATATAACCTATTGATTTTATATTAAATATAAACTTTTTAAAATATACTTTTTACTTAATTTTAATATAAATTATCTAAATATGACATTTTTAATTTATTTAAATATATCTTATTTTTTAAATATAACTTGTCTTTGGAAGAGTACTTTTAAATATGATTTTGTATTTTTAAACATAAATTATATCAATATAATTTAAGTTTTATTTTTTTAAACACCTTCTTATTCCTCTCTTAGTTTCAAATTAACATTTCATTCTTTATATAACCCCAATTTGATATCATAAGATTAATATGCGTTTTTATTTTTTATAAAAACTCTTCTCTTTAAGACTAATACCTTCCACCCTCCCCAACCATTGTCTTGTGCCTTTTGTCTGATTGAAACATTGAAATGGATAAATTCTGTATTAGTTTTCTTGATGTGTTTTTTTTTTTGTAGCTGTCACAGTTAAATTTCTAATTCCGACATGAACTCAGTCTGTACTGGGGTTGAATAAAACTGACGAACCTCACTGGTTGAAATAAGTTTATTCCCCATATGAGGTAATTTTGGATTTTATTGTGTACTAATTATATATTATATATATGCGCACACACATAAAAGGTTAATGGTCAGAGTTGAAACAGACCAGAAAACAGTTGAATTAAAAAGTTAAAACACGTTAAAAAATTAAAAACACGTGTGAATAAAATAATAAAATAAAAGTAAAAATAACATGTAGAGGTTTTAACTTAAAAAATCTGCTACCTTGGTTTCAACATTAAGAGGTCAACTGATAAAACATCACCTGAGGTTACTATGAAACCAAGGTAACAAATTCAACTGATCTCTTGATTTTTAAAGTATATATATATATATATATATATATATATATATACACACACACTTATTTATTCGAAAATTATAACATAAATAAGCTATAAAATCACTAAAAAAAATAAAGGGTTTTAAAAGGTTCAAATCAATCAAATTGCTAGGGGTGTTTGACTGATTTGAACCTTATAAAACTCTTTATTCTACATTCAATACCATCACTTGATAAGACACCAGAAATGTTGAAACAAAATGGCTATTTTTGTAGTGATTTTATAGCATATTTATGTTATAATTTTCGAATAAATAATTATATTTGCTCTACTCTGTATTGAGCACTCTTAAGAATAGTATTTATTGCTTATTGGAATTTGTTCCGTATACACCAATCCTGTGTGTGTGTGTGTGTGTGTGTGTGTGTGTATATATATATATGAAAGAGTTTTGCAGAATTTTAAATCCACTCATCAGGAGAGAAAATTATTTTTGATTTATTTTTTAAAAAAAGTTTGTTTTTTTTTTAAATTTAATTTAACATTTCATAGACATGGGCACAGAAAGAGACTAGTACAAAATAAACATAGTAGAAGGTTAAGATTAGAAAAGGCAAATCAAAGGAACGAGAAAAAGAGGAAGAAATGATTTAAAGATAAGAGAAGAGAAGAATCACAGAATCTTGTGGGGGTCAAAGGCTGACCTCCTTAAACATCACTATGGATGAAGAATAGTAATGAGGACTTAATGATGACCTCTTAACCTTCAACCAGAAACTTTGGCATTAGCACATGGCCACCTAGCTCCCTGCCATCAACAGAAATGGTGACTAAAAATAATTTTTGGTATTTTCTTTATCTGACTTGTAAATAATCATATATACAACCTGTTCAAGTCTCAGGGTTAACAGTTATCTTCTGCACATATCTGCATAAGCTGTGCCTCTTACTCCGCAGGGCAAAGTTTCGTCTGGGGAGGTAGACAGGCCCTGAATCCGTTTATACGGGTTCAAAGGGAATATTTTTGGCCAAGCCTACGGGCTCTAAGAACCCACGATAAACTGGCCTTGTGCCACATACATTCCTCGTGTGGGGGGACGTTAAATATTAACTTGTGACCTCCTCTTGTCATGGGACCACCCACACAACCAATCTATTTTCTATTATAATCTTTATTGCTATTACTATGCATTAGTCTCTGCATGTTTTAACAATATGAATTAACCTGCTAAATTGTGTGGATAATGGTCTCATCACTGGCATGCTACAATAGTTGGCAGTGTAATACAAATAGGCGAGTGGGCAGACATGTCACTCATAACGACTTTGTTTCAGTAATAGAATAAAAAAGCTGTTACTCCTTTTGTTAACCTTGATAAAGTTGAATTACTTAGACTACAGCTAGCTAGCAATCATTTTCAGAATGTTGATTCTAAAAATACAAAAAAAATGTGCAGGGAGAAGAACAGGTCATGTTGAAATCTTGAAAGGTCAAAATGGTCAATTTGAAATTCAAGAAGAGATATCTCTTAAGTTCCAAGTCTGCAAGTGAAAAGCAGTATTAATGCTAACACTGTTAAAAAGGTTCAATATATTTTTCAGATTGTTGTCTTTATTTTTGTTTTTAAAAGATGCAATATACTCCCAGGCAAAGATAAAGAACAAAAAAAAAGAACCACAGCTAAAATGCTGGGAAATAAAAAAAAAACATAAATGAAGATACTTGCTTGGAATAAAGTATTACATCCCCACAGCGTAAAAATTTTTAGTTGAGCATTCCGAGCTTAGAGTTCCAATTTATGTTCATTTTGGCCACAATTTCTTTATTTTTATGCTATCATTTCAACAGATTATGACCCAGATAATATTTTCTGGAGTTGACCTTTATAAATTATCCTTGAGAGATCAAAACAATGAAAATAAACTTGACCATATTAGTTCCAAGGGAAGTAATGCTTGATGTAAGTTGCAATTTTGATACTATTTAACTTTTTTTTCTTTTATGTTTTCAGCATTGTGATTACAATGTTTAATGCAGAGGTGATATTTACAGTTCCTGAGAAAAAGTGCATCATCTACCATGATCAGCAATTTGAACAAGACTTGTGACTTTATGCCAATGCAACCATTGAGAAACAATTCTATCTACCCATATCCACCTCCTCACAAAGCTTGGGTTAACCCATGATGTGGTTTTTCAGGCATTTTCTAACAATGCCGCACACTAGGATCAGGTCTTCAGTTCAATAACATCAAGAAGTCACCTTTTGGCTAAATTTATCAAAAAAGCTAATGTTTTAGTCACTCAGATGAGCCCATTTATAGTTAGATATATATATATATATATCATGAATTTAGGTAATAATGGCACAAGCGGAAAAATAGGTCAAAATTTCCATCTGATAGTAGTTGATCTTATAATTCGTTTTGTACATATCTATCTTTGGAAGTAAATCTTCTTTTCCTTTATTACTTAATATGACTTCCATAAGTTGTGGGTTGTGATAGATTCACTGAGATCAGTGGTGTGTATTTGATGGTTCCCAAACTGAACCAGAATTAAATAAACAGACAACAACTGTCCTCTGATTAGAAATTTACCTTTAAATAGCTTAAAATTAAACAGCTACTGGTGCTTAATTTTAAGCTGTTTAAAGAGTCTGTTCTTCACTTGCACCATTTTTACTGTTTACCATATTTCTAAAGAATTAATGGATTTATTTTTAATCTGACATTTTTATTACTTCAAACCATTTTTATTTATTTGTTATAATAATGTTTGAATATATATAAAAACACAAAACACAGACAGTAGTGGGATTCAACTCGTTAGAAATTGTTTTCAAGCCAGCTACTAAAAATAACAGAAGCTAAAAAAAAAAAAAATCAATTCTGGGATTGTAAGTTTACATTTACCTATTATCAATGTCATTTTTTTTTTTTGATTCAAATCAAATGTATTTTGAAATTAGGTTGGCAAAACATAAACTGTTGATGCCATTTTTATAATAAATGTAGTATTTTTTGCTCATATATTTTTTAACTTACATTATTTTTGTATATGAATTATCTGGAAATATCTGAAATATAACAAAAATGTGGGGATTTTATTTTGTAACTTGTATTTATATGCAAAAGTAATATAGGGATAAAATATCATTAAGGTCACAAATTTAAAATTTGAGAATGTTCTAAAATATTCTTAAATTTTGCTGTGTAAGGAAAACAAACTATGGAGGACAATAAGTGATGAAATTTATTGTCTAATAGATGGAATTGAGCAAATGTTCAATTTTTATTTTGGTTAATTATTTGTGTTAAATCATTTTAAATGGTTAAATATTTAAAAGGTCTCAAGTTAACTGTTTTCTTTTAATTTTTAAAAAATTTTATGATCATGTATGTTGGCTTGAGAAAGGACACCATAGTTTAAAAAAAAAAAAAGATACAAAATGGAGTACTAAAGTCTTGCAAAAGTGACACTATTCTTATCTTCATTTCCTTGCTATGCTGTCTTAAGTCTTCCTCATTATCAAGAATCAATCTGAGAATATTGGAAAAACCTGGCACCAACTGTGACTTCCTTATATGCTTCACATATCAAAGGGTGAAGGAAATGTCAATTCCTTGATAAGAATAACGCTGCAGTATGCTACAAAATTTTATAATTTTCCTCCAAGTTGTTCAAAACAAGACTAAGAATAGATTTTGTTTTTTAACACTTTAACCTGTGATGGTCTTTATTCCATATATCTCTAGGTTGCGGTTAGAAAAGAAATGAGTTCATGTCTTTTCCAAGAGTGTTAGTGCAAAGCTAACACAAACTACCTTAGCCAGAATTTGAACTTGGCTTACCAATTCCATTTTCCAGGCAGTTAACCAGTGGATCAACTGCACCTTTAAATGTGGAATCAGCTTTTTGTTAACTCCTGTTATATGAGCGTGTTAATAAGGACGTACTTTCCTAATGCCGTAATTTATTTTTTTTCTAAATGACTTTCAGTTTGCATATACATTCTTTTTTATGACAAACTCATGAGTGGCTTCCACACATGGGAAACTTCTGATATACGAGGCCTTAATTATCTAAATTAATTTTCCTGATAACTGGTTTTCATATGGTTTTTGCTTATGTATTCAATTTGTTTTTTACAAAATCTTCTGATAGGCTGTGGTATTTTAATTCATAGCATGAAAAAAAAAAAGCAGAAAGCCAATTGCAAAGACCACCAGATGCAACATATACAAGACGAAGAATGAAGAACAATTTGGGTATGATGATATGTTAAGAATAAAATGTACAGAATAATGAAACAGAAACTTATCATAAAAAAAGGAAAGAAAAATAAAACTATTTACATTCTGTACAACTTACAGACCCCCATGTAGAATAAGGAACGGACAATGTAATTTTGACAAATGATTAGTGTATGCAAGTGAGAAAGCAAATTGAATAGTCATTAAAACATTTCTCAGAAAAAGATTTTGTCGAAATCCAGACATAAAAAAAAATATCAATTTAAGTAATATGATAAGCTAATTAACAGTCTCTGATATTTTAACCAAATCAAGCAGACATGAATTGATAAGAGACATGACAAGAATTTCAAATTATGTTCATAATTGAAATAATAACTAGAAAAACCTGTGAAAATTTCATGGCTTTCCTATTTTATAGATCGTGACAGTTATTAAGGAGATGTGATTAAATATACTTTAATGTTTAAAAAAAAAAAAAATTATTCAGTATTACTATTGCTTGTGTAATAAGCATTATAATAATTATAGGTACCTCTACTTATTTGCAGAAAAAACAGCATAGCATGATGGAAAGAGGTTCCAAACTCAATAAAAACAAAGTTTTGTGATGTAATGGAATAACCCGGCATCCCCATGAATGATTACACTATAGGTAGTAAGTACCTATAAAGTGAACTGTCTATGAGAGACTGTAGGAGAGAGAAGAGAGTGAGAGTGAAGACACAAGCATGTCCGACCTTTCAATTAGTGGCACTCACTACTAGATTGACCTGTGTGTATAACTGTACCATATTTCATATTGTACTTGTTGTGTACAATAAACCTTTCTTCTAATATCCACCTGGTGTTACTTATTTATTCCCTGAGCATGGAATATAACAGCTCTGATGAGGATTGTCAGAACATAACATTTTGTCATGAAAATGTTTATGTTATTATTAAGAGGAAAGACCAAAGTATTTTTTTCATTACTTTTTGAAATTTTTTAATCCTTCCTAGCATATTTAAAATTTTGGTTAAAAATCTCATTTTGTTTACCTCAAAGGCTGATGTAATGATAACAATTATTTATTTATTCATTTTTTTTTTTGTGCCTTTTCTGATGAAAAACACACTGACTTGGAAATACTTGCAAAAATCAAATAATTGTCAGATTTTAATGAAACTTTCAGGACATATTCACAAATGAATGAAATTACTTTGGAAATTTTTTGTTTTTTAGATTTTTTTTTTTTATTGATATATGTTACCACCCACTTAATTTCATGAAATTTCAAGAAATTCAATTTTTAGTGCAGGTATTTTTTTTTTTATTAGTTAAAAGAAGGACTACTTGGAAAAGTAAATCAATTTTTTTAACATAGCACAAATAGCTATATTGTGAAAAAAGGAATTTTCTATGATATATGCATATTTTTATGTAACTATGATGATTTTTTTTTTAACTTTTATCAAAAATGACATTCTTGTACATGCAGTTATACATTAATTACTATTTTTTTTTAATTAATAACTATTTGTGCTCAGTTGTTGACATTAATAGCTATCTGTCGATGTGTTAAAATTTTGGAATAATACAATAATAAAATTTTAAATTTCATCTCTGACAGATATCACAATCTGTTAATTTTCTGATGAATTTTAATTTTTCAGTTATTGATTGAGTAAGCTCATGGCAAGTTCTATGATAATAAAATATCTGTAGAAATTCCCTTATCACATCATTAAACATTTGAACTCAATAACTTTAACAAAATATTGCAATAACAATTATAAAAATGCTGGTCACTATTTTAAGAAGTGGATATAAATGAAGATTTGAAATTTACAACATTTCCATTTCAGTGAAACGGCCATTAAACGCTTCTATCTTCCCTTCTTTCTTTCATTCATTTTCTCACTGAAACCAAGTAGCATATGTCTTCTGTTTTTCAATGCAATCAAAATAGAATAGTCCATTATTTATGAAGTATTGGCAGGTATTGGTATATTAAACATTTCTATCTTCCCTTCTTTCTAGCCAAATCCCTGTTTTATGAACAGTTCTCTTCATAATAATTTCAAAATAATTCAGCAGACAATGTTATTTTATTTATGATTACTGGATTTTTGGTGATTACCTTACTTGGTTTCCATTATCCAATATTGTGTGTGTGTGTGTGTCTGTGTGTGCGTGTGTGAATGATGGTGCTTATGTTGCAGCACACCCTCAATTCTCAGCCTTTGGGCTAAGATCAAGTAGCGTATTTTCCCCCTCTTTGCACACAATCAAAACAAAATACTCCATTATTTATGAGGTATTGGCAGAGAGTAACAGTTGTGTGAATTAACAAAGGGTGGGATAAGCACAATTATTACATGATGATGATGATGATGATGATGATGATAATAATAATAATGATGATTTTATGTTAGGCATACATTTTTGATTAACAAGTCCTGACCAACATCTTTAGACTTGTCTGATGTTCTGAACTGAAGTGTTGTCCTAATTCCTGCCTATTATTTTTTTTGTCACTATCATGTTTAAGGATAAAAGTTTCTTAAGTGGGGGACTAACCATGGAAGGTTGTCATATTGAATACGATCACCCAGAAAATAGTAGTGAAATTTTAAGCATTTATTTACATGCTGACTATTGTCCTCATCTTTGTTGTTATTATCCCAACATTTTAGCCATTATGCCTTCCATCTTTCTTCAATTGTTTGTTGATCCCAATAAAACTTCGAACCGTACCCTTTATTTAATCTACACGGGTAGACTGTTTGCATTTTGCTGACCATGTCTTCTTGGGATATCTCATCTAGTTCTTATTTAATGGGACATTAGACTAGTACAAAATTTTCTCAACGTTGGCCATATGTCCCCCTTGGGGGCCACGAGGCCAGGTTTGAAGGAAGGGTACATGGGGACACAGAAAATTTATGACTCACAAAATATAGATATGGAGTATTGTGTAATTGTCATGGGTCCTTACCTATAACTACAGAATGAACTCTTCCTAACACTATGTATACTACACCTCTCAAGAGAGAGGGTTGAAGCCAAACCAGATTGACAGTCATACTAACACCTTCCACATCTTGTATTATTATTATTTTGTGTAATATACCTTCATTATTTCTACTCTTGTGTTCGTGTTGTTCTTCCTTGGTCCTAACCTGGACCATAACAGTAATTAATAATTATTATTTAAAATAAAATATTAAATTTATTATTAAGTTAAATATTAAATTAATCTAAGCCATTTTGTTAACATAAATATTTATTTATTGTAATTTTTTCATCTGATCTATGCAAAATGGCTGTTTTTAGTTTTCAATTTCTTAAAATTTAAAACTCATAATTTAAGCTTTTTACCAACTTGTCTTTCAATTTTGAAAAGCTAAATATCCTGAACAAAGAGCTCCAAGGAAATGACTCTGCCCTGTTTTCCTGCAAGGAGGAAATTAATGCATTTAACGGGAAACTAAAGCTGTTCTGGTTGAACCTTGAGAGACGGGAGTTTGCACCGTTTCCTCCCTTAGCAAATATATCCACCAAGCTGCCTGATGATGACCTAGCAGTGTATGTTGATTTTTTTTTAGCAGTTGCATAATGACATGAAAACTCGTTTCTCTGATCTACTCCAAATGACAATGATGCATTGGTTTGTGGATCCCTTCATTGCTGATGCATCTAAAATTGATATCACTCTCTAATAAAGTTTCATTGAACTTCAAAATAACTCAGCAACTCAAGTAAGTTTCAAGCATGAAGGATACCAGAAGCTGTGAATGAATGAAGACATGCATAAGAATTACTCACTACTCTGGAAATATGCGAAATTGTTCTTAGTCACTTTTCCCACACCATACTTGGTTGAGTCTGGTTTCAGTCAGATGATGCATCTGCTGTCAAACACTCAAAATTGCTCTGACATAGAAAAAAGAGGTAATTTATGTCTCTGATGGCTTTCAAGCCAAACATTGACAATTTGGCAGCCCTGCACCAGTCACTGGGATCCCATTAAAACCCTACAACATAGAGCTGATGGTACATGTATTTTTTGTTTTGTAAATGAGTTTATTCAAATAAAATGTTTATCCAAATATTATTCTTTGATTTACAACTGGAGTTAGTGTTTTGATGCCATAGTATTATCCAAACTACAACCTTTAATATTCCTACTTCCGTAGATCTATTAAGTTGAGGGATGAGGCAGGAGGGAGGGACAAGAAGTGATGTTAGAATGAGGGGTCATAAAGGACTTGCATTGGACTGAAGGGGAGCATAACCACAATAAAGTTGAGAAACATTGGTGTAGTGGATTAAAGCATTTGTTTGTGAATTTGGTGAAATTCAAAGATGGAAACCCACAACTGAGAAGGAAGAAGATTATGTTGAAAAAATTTGGAATACCAAGATTTTTATGTTCCACTTTATATCATCTGTATGCTTCTGGTAATAAGTCAGTTGTGATTAAAGAACAAGCGTTACTTTTAATTCTCTTCTTCCGATTTCTCTTTATATATATATATATAACACAAACGGTATTATTAATAATATACGCATGCACGATATGTATAATTGTACTTATATAATGTATATTAAGAGATGGGCAGTTTAACCGAAAAACCAACTTTTTTCGGTTTCATCTTTGCACCATGAAACCACATCGAAATTTTTTACGAAACCAAAATCGTTCAGTTTAGTGCTATCACTTACTAAGTGACCATATGCCAAAGAAACCCTATTGAAAAAGACTTTCAGATGTTAATAAAATTAACCACTTTATATCATTGTAAGAGAAAAAGATTAAACAAAAATACGTTAAAAACATTTAATTGGCTAGTTTTAGGAAATAAATATGAAATCTATTTGTTTACAAAAGAAATGAAGAAAAAAGAAAAGGAAACATGATGTCTGACTGAAATCTATTTGTTTCAATTTAAAAAAAAACAAAATTTTGTGGTAAAATTAAGTTAACAAAATAGCCAATAAATAGTTGCCAGTTTTGTCTTAATATTAAATTTGATGAAGTTGGATTTTTTGTAAGGAAGAGTAATAATTCTTTTCTAGTAAGCCAATCATGAAATAAAGTTGTTGTAAAACAAGAAAAATGAATGAAGATTTTTTTTATGAATAAATTTGTTTTATATCTAGGGAATGCACCTAAATTATATATTAAGAATAATTAAAATAGTTCTTAATTTCACTTTTAAAATGTGTATATTTCCAGATATGTGAGTCTGGAATGTGAAAAATTGTTCACTACAAATAAAATTGTTTATCTAGCGAATACACCTAAAATTAGATATAAAGTTTTAGTCTCAGTTTTAAAATGCATATATTTTCAAAATTGCAAGTCATTTTTTTTTAAACCCAAAGTAAAAATTATTCTTTTTAGCCACTAGTGTTTAGCCTATAAAATTCTTCTAACGAAGGAAAATTAATTCATTTTATTTTTACAATTATCTTTATGTTTTTATCTGGTGAGTACACTTAAGATTATATATTAAAATGATTAAAATAGTTTTTAATTTCAGTTTTAAAATGTGTATCTAAAAAAGAACAGGTGATACTCGCAGATTTGTAAATCTACACATTCTAAAAATGAAATGAAAAGCTTTTAATTATTTTTAATATTTAATTTTAGGTGTATTCACTGGATAAAAAAACAAATTTATTTAAGGGTGGGGGGAATAACTCATTGATTTTCCTTGTTTAGAAGAAATTTATTTGCAAAACCCTAATAACAGTAGTTGACTGATGTACCAGAAAAGAATTGCTGTATTTTTTTTTTTTTTGCTTTATAATTTTTGAAGGAATTCCTTCCTCATGTCAGAGAAGAAATGAACATCTTCCCGGTGGTAGTTTAAGGTGTCTTCTAATTGAGTGTACAATTTCAAGAATATTGATAAAGAGTGGTCATTTTCATTTTGAAAACAAAGTATCGTGTAAAATTTATTCAGGGTGTAAGGGGGCGGATCATATTTTGCATTTTCACCTGTTTGAAGCAAAATAACGTTTTAACTCATTGTAAAAAAAATAATTCAATGAACAAAAGCACATACAAATTACATATTTAGAAAGATTATTTTCTTTTCTTTCCAGCCATATGAATATTTTTAAGATTGGACCAGAAAAACACAAGAAATTGCGACTTGAACGGACAAATTTATCAATCTCAAACAAAATCAGATATTGACTGGAAATGTTATCATTACACAAGATGTGGTATCAAGAAAAAAAACGGAAACAAATACAGAAACATAAACTGCCAAACTGACCAACTCTATTGTCCTCTAATAATCATTACATTTGTAGACACATTTTGGCACAAGTAATATAAACTAATTAAAATAAACTATAAATTAATAAATAAGTCTGTTTAATATACCACCTGTATTCGTATATTTTTTTATCAGTAACTTTTTTTTGTCATAAAACAAACGTGTGTGTGTGAGTATATATATAGATATATAAAAGAGAGAGAAAGAGAGATGTGTGTGTGTATTTTATTAATTCAACCCAAACAAGACAATAATGCCACTAAGACGCAAGGGGCCCACTGGAAGTGAAAAGAGAATGAAAAGACTTTAGAAGGAACCAGAAATCTGATCCTCAACAGGAAACAAGGGATAAACCTTTACTCCTGTTCAAAATATTCGAGGAACGTATGGCAGGAATAACAAGATTTCTTGAAAGAATAAATTAATCAAAGAAAATTTAAAATAATTATTAAACTTGTTTTATTTGAATGAAAGTTCAGTGCTTATTGAAATAAAAACCATGACAATGATTAAATATGAGAGATGAAAACATAGCAAATAGCAGAAGAAAGTTTAAATTATTCATCAGATGGCTGACCTTTTGAAGTCCTTGTGCACACGGGGGGGACACAACAACAAAGAGATATTGAAAGCAAATTTCTTTCTGTCTTTGACTTTCTGGTTGGCATTTATATTGTCTTCTCTCAAGTACTTATTTATAGAATGTTTTTATGTTCAAATATCATTTTCTTAATTTAGCTATCAGCCAACAGTGCAGTCTGAAAGGTCCACCAGGAAAAATGAGATTATCAATGGCTCTCCCACTTAACCTTTCCTCACTTTCACTCAATCAATGTCACAAAGAAATAAAAACGGTTTACATAAATATAACCAAATAATTTATATTCTGACAGTGTCCCCCCCCCACATGTGACATTTAATAGACAAGCTATATTCTGGCCATTGGATCATCAAAAGAATATATATATATATATATATATATATATATATATATATATATATATATATATATAAAGCTGCTGATAAAAGATTGGTGCAAATGTATACCATGTGACCCCTTGAACAACAGTCCTCAATCCCAGAGTTTAACCTCTCCAGTACTGCATCACTATAAGAAGTAACATGTTGCGACGTGGACTGCTATTGATGGCTTCTAGTTTTCTTTCTTTTGAGGGCAGGTGGCTCAGAAGTATCTGGGGTTACCTTTGCTTAAGCCTTCAGCTGCTATTGCAGCAAAAGCCCCTCCCCCCCATCAAATTGGAGGCATTCAAACTTTCTGATTCAATCTCAATTGCTCTGAGCTGGTTATGTTATCAGAACAAGTGACAATCAAACACTAAAAGTCGTCATTCCCAGTCAACTAGATAGCAACAAAAAGCATAGACAGACCAGAGCTCAAGTACAAAGACAAGCGAAAGAGCAATTCTGAAGTTGTCGGCATACCACATAAGATGGCTCTGGACCAAAAAGAATGGATAGTATGTTGACACAATAGCATTTGAACTTAGACACCTCCAATATCCCTGGGGGGTGAGAGAAATGATGGATCAGCACCTCCAGTATCTCGGGGAGGCGAGAGAAATGATGGATCAACATCTCCAGTATCTCGGGGAGGCGAGAGAAATGATGGATCAACATCTCCAGTATCTCGGGGAGGCGAGAGAAATGATGGATCAACATCTCCAGTATCTCGGGGAGGCGAGAGAAATGATGGATCAACACCTCCAGTATCTCGGGAGGCGAGAAAATGATGGATCAACACCTCCAGTATCTCGGGGAGGCGAGAGAAATGATGGATCAACACCTCCAGTATCTCGGGGAGGCGAGAGAAATGATGGATCAACACCTCCAGTATCTCAGGGAGGTGTGAGAAATGATGGATCAACATCTTCAGTATCTCAGGGAAGCAAGAAAAAAGACAAAATCTGCATTAAGACCAGCAGCCTTGTTGTATAACACACAATATTCTACCCAATGTGGTCTTGTCTGTAAGCCTCTTGTGGGATTCTAGTGTCATATTTGTCATATTCATATATCGACTAACCTAGTCACATGTTTATGTTACTAAATGCCCTTAGGTATAGTAGTCATCTGTAAGATATGGTCTGCCTCCCAAAAGTTGATTAGAAACAATAAATCATTCTCTCTACTCTTTCAGATATGCAGTATCTGGTTAATGAAAGACAATGAAGTTTCCACAGAAAGACAACTGATTATGTAGGTAGATAATCCATAAATAAATGTGCCACTCATGTTCGTGTTTATGAAATTAATTTATACATTATGCCCAAAGTTCTCAGCCCAACCTACTTTCCAAAATCTAATCAAGCATTAAAATTTATTTTTTAGAATCCCCTCTGAAACTAGCCAATAAATTTTCAGCACCCCTCATAAAAAATGCTTATACACCCATATATAACTTTATGTACTCAAAAATATTTGTTCAGAAGGAAGGTTCTTATAGTTTCTAAATAAATTTTATATTCTTCAAACCACAAGAACTTCCTTCCAACCAAATCAAATATATTACACAAATATTTTATTCTATTTTTGAGATGAGGATTTATTCTTATATACTTTGCTATTCAGACCAAAATGGTCATATTGATTGTAATACTAACAAGTAACCTTTGAGAAATTTTGACCAAAACCCTTTATTCCATTCACAAGGATAGATGGTTTCTCCTTTTGTTTTCCATAACACTTGCTCACCATTGTGTTACTTGTCAGCACTACCAGACTAAGGGATTGAACTTACAACTGCCAGGAAACCAGTTTTAACCAATGCTTCTAAAAATGTTACAAAGTACAAAGACAGACATCTGTAGAAGGTCAGAGAGTAGAACAGCCAAAACATTGTGAGGATATGAATAACGAAACGTATGAAAATGATAATTTCTTGTCTAAAAAATTCTGACAAAAATCATGAATATTTTATAATCTATTATAAATTTGTTGGTTACAAAATGCTTTCATTACATATTTTAGAATTTTGAAATTTTAGAATTCCCAACTTATCTGGGAGGTGTTCTAACAGAGGACGGAAAGTGTGACACTGAGATCCAAAGAGGGCCAAAGATGCATTCCAAAAGCTAAGCGGAGTATTAAGAGACTGAAAAATTTTGTTGGAAACAAAGAGAAGAGTACTGAACTGTTACATGATATCTGTCCTTCTGTATGGCAGTGAATGCTGGACAATCGAACCTCAAAGTTGAAGAGACCTGAAACAACAGAAATGTGGTTCAACAGAAAGATGCTGAGGATACCATGGGCCGAACATGTGAACAACAAGGTTTTGGAGAGAATGAGGAAAAAAGGAAACTTGTACTTAACAACAGGAAGAGGCAGTTGAAATTTCTGGGGCATGTAATGAGAAAGGAAGGCTTGGAAAATCTGATACTCACAGGACATATTGAGGGACAGAGGAAAACAGCACATAACATACTTGATGAGCTTGAGCAAATGGGTGGAAGAAAAAGATTTGGGAGAAATAACAAAAAGATAAAACTACAAGGAACAGGAAGATGAGGAGGGCCATGATCGCCTACGACCTGAAGGGACACAGCACATAAAAGCAAAACTTATTTAGACTAAAGAAAATATAATTTTAAAAGTTAAAAAAAAAAAAGTCCATAATCCTAAGCCATGTTTTATATAAACGACAGTTTAAAAACGAGCTTATTTTATTTTTCTTTACGGTTTTTAAAACGATGTACAGACGAAGGATTTGAAACAAAGTTTTTAAGGTCATCGTTATTAAGTGGGTTACGATGCTCGACATGTCCGTAAAGTAGAAGATATTACCCACAAAGCTGTGTATCTATGAAGGCAGACAATAATAGATGCTCGGTACACAATTACAGAAAAAAGAAAATTAAATTAAAACACTTTACTATGCTTTTTCTTTCCGTTTCAGCAAAAAGATTAAGCTGAGTCATAAAATAAGCTTCTCTTCATCTAGGCTTAAAAAATATGGGGGCAGTCGTCTGCCACCAAAAATCATCCTGGAAAGGAACAACGCAGCTAATGGTGGGAGTAAAGAAAAGAGATGGCGGTGGATGAGGGGCGGGGGAATCTGGGTGGGGTTAACAAAAAGCAGCAGGGGGCACACAAATTATTTAACAAAATGTTGCTGATATTTCCTCTCGGCTTGATTTTGCTATGAGAATAATTGTGCTGTGACCTTCCTTTAAAAGTCGCTTTCGACATACACAAGAGACTTTTCGCCTAGTGTTTATTTACTGGAGAGAGAAAGTTGCTGTACTTTATTTTGCTCAGTCTCTCAAGACCTTTGAACTAATGTCCTTCTAGTCCTTGTCGAAACCTGTGTCAGACCTGCCCACATATAAATACAAAAGAAAAAAAAACAAAAGAAAAAAAATCACGCTCTTACAACCTGCCGATCGGCTATTTGCCTAAGAGATGAACAGATGGCAGCATTAATACAAAAACAGTAGTTAGCTATTCAATTTCATCTCACATCTCACCCCCCCCCCACACAAAAAACAAAACTACCCTAAGGAATTCCCTTTCTCTCTTTTGTAGCTAATTTTCCTCAATTCCAAATGACCAGCTGATGTGTGTTGTAAAATCACAACAGGGTTGGGGAAGAAGGGGATTTGCAACACCCACTATTTCTCTGGGACTTCATTTGTGCTCCCTACAACACTTGACTCCCCATTCTTGTAACAACAACAAAAAGCTATTTAATAAAATCAAAATACTAGACAAGCGTTATTTAATTGCAAAATTAAATAACGTTTACAAACGAAAACTAAAAAAAAACAAAAAACACTGAAGCCCTTTTTTTGTGGCGGGGGACGGGCAAATGAATGCAAAACAAACAAAAATAGTAATTGAAATAATTAGGCGTGATTTTCACTTTTTTTTTTAACACTAAAATTAAAAAGTAGAAAGCTGCTCTTTTTAAAATGAATCCTTTTAAAATTTTACTGTTTTGTAGCGAGTAGCAAGAAGAGTATTTTTGCTTCTTCCCGAGTACAACCACAGTCACAAATGCGATGCACCCTGTAAGGATCGAAATCAGTACTCAAGACTGCCACACTGTTCAAAAACATTTGTCTACAGTACAAAAATTTAAATGTTAAAAGTTAAAACCATCAACCTTACAGCAAGGTGCAAGACACAGCGGATTTGATTTTGGAAATAATTTTTAGATTAAAAAAATATCAATCCAAGTCCAACATGCAGTAAAACTTAATTGGGCATAAAAGACATGAATACGAGAATGTTGGTTTGAAGTTGGAAGACTGTGTTGCGCCAATCTTCTAAAAAGGGAACATGACCTGCCTACCATTAAAAAAAAAAACTTGTTTAATTCTTCTGTACTTATGTTAGTTAAACTGACAAAATACATGATCGTTGTCAGTGTAATTTCTCTATGTGTCATGTGTCTTCATTCAGGACGTTGGCGATCATGGCTCTCTACAACTTCCTATCCTTTTTTAGTGTCCCTTAATAAATTTTGTCTTTTTGTTATTTCTCCTAAACCTTGTGCCGCCATTCATTTACTCGAACTCACTAATGCGTTGTTTTCCTCTTGCTTTCTTTCAAATCCGTCCTGAGAGTATCAAATTTTCCAATCCCTCTTTCCTCATTATTGTAACCTAGAAATTTAAACTCTTCTGTGTCCTTTTGTTTCCATTTTCTCTAAAACTTCGCCGTTGCTCACGTGTTCGGTCTATGGTATTCTCAGCATCCTTCTATAGAACCAAATCAGTCCCTCGACTGCTTCAATCGTTGGGGTGGGGTATTCTTCTTCCTCATGATCCTTTCAATAGGCTTTCAGATAGCTTGGTGGCGGCGCCCATCTCCTCACAAAGCTATTGAGTCATTGACTGTCAGCCGAAGACGACGGAATATGGTGTGGGTCACCTTCGACCCATAAGCCCTCAAGTTTTGAATTCAGAGTTGTCCCAGTTGTCACCCAAGGCTATAAGACCCAGTCTATCCTGCTATTTACCCATAGCTGAAGGACCTTTTCCAAGGGTACGTAAGTGAATGTAATGAACTCGACTGGAACATCTAATCCACTGTGCCCCCCATCCACATATCATTCTTAAATTTATATAATAATAATAATAAAGAAAGATTAATGAAGTTTTTTTTTTTTGGTAAATTTATGGAAATAGCAACATATATGAAAAATGAAATAAATTTTAAAGTGGTTTATTTGTGAATAAACCAGGACAATTCAGATCTTTGTTGTCTGTCCTAATAAAACATTCTACCAAGTGGAAAGTCCAATGTTGTTTTGAAAGGTAGCTAAATGGTTAAAGAGTTGGCCAAGAAACTTGAGGTTGTTCAATGATTTTCAAAACTGCGATTTTATTATTAAGGTAGAGAAAATCATTCGAATTATGTCCATCCTAAAATCATTCCCCCTAAAAAGTTAAAAACCCACTTATGTTAAAAAAGATCGGTAGTGTTCGAGCTCAGGTTACCCCCCCCCCAAAGCTTTTCGAATACTGATTTGCAAAGCTGGCGCAACACAATCTTCCTGCCCCACCATTTCGTCACGTTGATAAATCTTAGTAAATAAATATCTTACTGAAATTCCTCCTGTTACGTCGAGCACATTCGAATAGAAAGCTTTAAAGCCACTTAAAAAACTTTTCTTTTTTCTTTTTAGCCGGGAGGTTGTGTACGAAATTGATTGCACATTTAATGTCAACCTTGAAATAATTCGAAAGCCAATATACAATAAATTTTATTAATGATTTTTTTTTTTTTAGAAAAAAATCGAAGGTTAAGTGCGAGTTTAAAAAGAATATTTTCTTTTTCTCTTGCAATAGAAAAAAAGTAATTTATGTGAAAAGGAATTTGAATTTGAGGTTTTTTTTCCCCCCTTGGCATCGTAGATTAAAATTTTTTTTAATTTTTTTTTAAATATTTGTTACAAGGTTACGTTGATGCACATTTTTTATTCAATAATAATACTTTTTTTTCATTATAAATTCGTAAAATAGAAAATCCTTTTTTCATGAAATTTTTAATATCATATTCGTAAAAAAAAAAAAAAATCTTTTTAAGACCAAAGTAGAATTATTAAATTTTTTTTTTTATTTCATTTTTTTCTGCTTTTATCATTTGGCATATAAGTGAAGATTTTATTTTTACAGCAAAACAATAGTAGTGTAGTATTTTAATTAGTGTTTGTTTATTAAACAGTTCAAAAATAGATCGACTAAGAAGTGTAAAAAAAAAGTTTTAAGCTACACACACACACACACAATGAGGAAGAAGGTATTTTAAAAAATGTGAGGAAAAATCGTTCTTTTGAGAGTTGCACAATATTATTTTAATTTTAAGCCGAAGAATAAAAATATATAAAAAAAAAGAGAAAAAAATGTAGAATAATAATGAAAATGATGTCAAAGGATCTAAAAAATGACATAATCTTGGGGAGGAAGGAAAGCTATATAAATAGAGGAAAACATTACAAATCTTTTAGGGACATTAAAAAAAAAGAAGTCAGAAACACTTATTCAATTGAAGGAACAAAAATTTTAGTAATTGTTTTTAAGACAGGCATTTTAATTTTAAGCGGCCTAAAAGGCGCATTTTAGTAGGTCCTGAAATAATTTTTCTTTTTAAGATTTGTTGCCTAAGTTTTAAAAAGTTTTACACCGGTCTTCCCACGATACTAACAAATATTTTATACTCATTATTCGGTGTTTGCATTCCTGTTGAGTGTCTCTAAACTAAATTTAACCCTTTTGTTTTGTTGTTCAGAGATAAAAAAAAAAAACCAAAAAACAAAAAAAAACAAAGAAATAATTCCATAATGAAAATCTAAAAATAAAATAGTTTCTCACGTCGTAACTCGTAACAGGATGACATTGACATACAATCACTTATCAAAATCAGTGTCACATTTTTTTTTTACTAAAAAAGCAAAGTTGTAAAATTAACAAGAGTGCAAAGAGGATTTAAAAACAGTTTGTCTTCATACTTTTTAGAGTGTAAGAATACAAAATTAAGAGAATAATTGATATATCTTCATTCGTACTACTTAACGAATTCATTGTATTTGTAGTAAAAAAGAAAAAGAAAAAAGTAATGTTTATTCAAAAAGTCATTATTTGCTAATGAACCTATAAAAAAAAGAAAAAAATATCCCATAAATCCAAATTTTGCGTAATTTGAAAGAAAAAAAAAAAAAAGGTGAGGATGCATGCTGCTATTTTAAATGTTTATTTGCCTGGTGGTGGCATGATTCATTCGGTAAACCAAAAATGAGTGGCATGACTCATTCGGTAAATCTGGAGACCAGCTACTTTTGCCTGAGACTGGAGGCTAAGCAGAGGCACACAGATTGTGGGCTTTTCCTTAAGCGTCACTTAGTCTGACACAAAGACACACGCTAAAGTACTTGGTGTTTCCTAGATCACCCATTTATTGAGTTTCTAATCGAATCTGCTTAACTTAGGGATTCATTTCGCTTAAACAGTTCTAACTGTAAAAAAAAAGAAAAAAAAGAAAAAAAAAGTCTACTCAAAAAAGAAAATATTGTCAATGTCAAAAAAGGGGGAGGGGGTCTTCCTATACGATATTTTGGTACCATGTTTTGTTACTAACGGTTAAAAAACACATTTGGAAGAAGAGATGGAAATAAATTTACATAACATCAAAATCAAATAAACATTATAATGAAAAGAAAACATTTGCAGTTCGAACTCTTTGCATAAAAGAAAAAATATTAAAAAAAGATGATATTGGCAACTTATCCAAACTTTTGTCACCTGTCATTACTGAAGTCGAGTTTAAACCTACACAAAAAGTTTTAGTTAATTACTGAAAGAAACCTACCTGTAAACTAGATGCAAGCTGCCTGTAGTAGAAAAGGGACATGTCCTCATGAATGAAATTTGTAGGGGTCACGGCCATTCTGGAAATGTGGGGGGGTACAAATACCGACGGACAATATTTCTTATCTCACGTAAGTGTAAATTATACGCGTTTGTATAAGTGCTTTGATTATTAAAAAAAAAAAAAAAAAAAAAAATATCTTGTTGCAATTGCACAAACTCACAAAGAGAAAGCGAGGTAGGCAGGCAGGCAAGCCAGCCAGCCAGCCCTGGGGAGTGTCAACCAACCTACTAGTTATGCCGATTGAGGTGGGTACGCTAAACAGAAAACTATACACGCAGACATATTGAGGGAGAGAGAAACAAGAAGCAAGGCCACATTTCATACATAATCTCCCCACAGTCTCTGTGTGTGTGTGTGTGTAGATGGGTGGAGGGGAGAGAGTTGATGAAGAAACGGGAACGACTGCTGCTGTTTCTGGTTTTTAAACATACACCACGCAAGAGTGTCACGGGTATCGTGGTCAACCCCAGATTTTTAGGAGTTTGAACCACATTGGACGTGGAAAAAAAGAAAAAAGAAAAAAAGGAAAAGAAAGAAAAAAGGAAAAGAAAAGAAAAAATAGTTCATTTTTTAAAACACTTTTTACAGTAAAGTGACTTTATTGTTATTTTTGAATTTTGATAATTGAAAATTTTACATAATTCGTTTTTATGCGACTGACTAAATAAGAAGGAAAGACTAACTTGCCATATTTTGTTATATACTACTGATAAAAGGCCATTTGTAATTCTTTCTGCATACTTCTACCTCAAACATTTCATAGTATAAGACGCAGGGTAATTTTTCTTTTTTGTTATGAGATGGGGAGACATGCACATTTTAGGGAAGCGTTTTTTGTTTTGTTTTATGGCATATCAACCTCAATGGGTTATTTAATGCCGACAAGATTTTTTTTTATTGCTGGTAATATTTTTTTCCTTCAAAAATGTATTTCTGGTAATAATTTTTCCTCAAAAAACTTATTGCTGGTATTAAAACCTATTTTTTTACACTTTTATAGTGTTTTGACCCCAGTTTAGGGGTTAACTATTTGCCCATAGCTGGGACCGTAACAGGTTCTTTCACTCCGGATCAGAGTGGACCTGGAAACACCAGAAATCAAGAAGTGATTCCATGCTCTTCAAAACCTCCTGAACAGAGAGAGGCCTTACAGTCGGATGTAGTTTATCATCTTACCCAGGACATACAGGGAAGCGGTTACTCTTGTAGAATTCTTTGAGTGGAAACAACAATACTTTAATTAATAAACCGCTTTGAAATAAATAATAACCAAAGTGCTAAAATAAACTCAAACTAATTTTCTGGGGTCGTAATGTTTCAAGAAACTTTGACCTTTGAGCATAAAATTAAAAATAAATAATAATTGGAGTCGAAGAGCAGAGCATCTAAAATATGAATTTCATTGCGCTGATCAAAGGCATATCTTGAATGTCTACAAGTGAGATGTCCGTTTATCTCTCTCAAACCGAGAGTGTAAAAAAAAAAAAAAAGAAAAAAGAAAGAAAAAAGAAAGAAAAAGAAACAGAAGTGCAGACATTTGTATATTTTGCAGATGAAAACCTGCATACATATTTCATTTTTGAAAAGTTTATCTTTCCATCATTTTAGATTTTAGAAGTGCATGTGTTACCTTTTTCGTGTCCATAAAGAAATACATCAATAAAAATGTAATTATACTGCCACTGTGTCGTGTCCATAAATAAATAAAAATTAATTATAGTGTCAAAAATAATAATAATAAAATAATTATAACAATTATAATAATTATCATTAATTCACTCATTCTGAACCAATGAGAATCAACTACATTTTTCTCCTCGACACACACAAACATGTGACATTCTTACTATCGGACAAGCAGTTCACACGGACAGGTCGTCAACATGTGCGTCAACGAAAATTGTCTCCTTTTCCTTTTTCAGGAAATTTGTTGCTGCACGCTAAAAGATAAAAGTTACTATTATATAACATCTATCTTTTAGCACTCAACAAAAATTTGAGTTAAGAGAATCCCAGACATTTCTTATATTTTTCCAAGTAAATTATCTGTATACTCATTGCACTCATCGATAAAAATAAATAATAATAATAAAACATACGAGAAAAACTGTACACTTTGTTTATTCTTTATCTTATTATTCCATCAGATTCTGATCCATATCTATCTACATTTGACTCCAAACTCACAATTTTACTTAGTATTACTGTCTCTTGTTTCTCCAACACCACATAACAACCAGAATACATGTTTTGTTGTGTCCACGTAGTACAATTTCTCATTTTTACAAGTATTTTTGCATATATAAGTAATTAGGGGCTTTATAATTATTTCCTCAAGAGTCATAACTTCCCTACACCTTTTATTCAAAGATTGTTTTTGTAATATCGAACATCACCAACCCAGATAGCAAAAAAACGTCTTTACTTTTCAATGTATATATGCCAAATTTGCTAAGTCCTGACCTTTTGTAGGAAACGAAACAGTTTATTGCTAACGTTAAACAAAATAATTAAACAAACAAAAAACCTTATCCATTAGAAAGAGCACCGATAAAAAGCTTTTTACATGCTTGATTTAGTACTGATAAATCTTTGGTCCATTAGTATTTAATATTTTATTATCAATCTACTTCAATACAAAACTCCTATCCTTTCTTGTCCACTGAGTCTGTTTTAAAGTCACTTTTTCAGTGAACGTTGTTGGCGTGTAAGGGCACAGATCTTTTGCAAAATATAATTTGGTTATTTATTCTGAATTACTAAATAACAACGATTTATGGTTCCTTAACATCAGCAATTGACAGTCAGACAATTCTGGGGAAAGACGATTTTTTTGTAAGGGAACTATGAAAAATAGTTGATTTAAACTAAAAAGAAGAGGTTTACATTTGAAATGGCTAAAAATGTAAGGAACAGGCGTTCAATGATGTTATTGTTAATCAATTCTTCTGTCGCATTTTCGCTTGTAGAATTGCTTCTCAGTCAACTTTGATTTTCTTATACAATGTCAAGCGTTATCTTCTGTCTTCTTAATTCCCGTTCTTTTATTGCCCTCTCTCCTTAATAGTGTTTTTTTTTTCTTATGTTCTCTAACACTCAGTAACTTCTTGCGTATTAGTGGCTTTATTGCCTTTCTTAGGATGAAATGATTAAAAAAATTTACTGATGCAAGAAGTATAACTGACTTTAAGTAATTGAATTATGAGAAAGTGCTGAAAAGTTATCAGTCCAAACAGACAACAACATTATAACAAAATAATAATAATAATAATAATAATAAACTGGGAATTTTCAAATCCCTACCCCGTGTTCCAGCCACTTTATATCTGACAAAAATGTGTATAAAACACAGATCGTCCTAATGCCTAACAAAACACTTTGGTCAGTAACTTACTGCATTGAGTTCAACGCGTTTGATGGCGAGAAAATTTGTAACAAAATGGTCAGACAAAATAAAAAAACAAAATAGGAAAACTAAAACAATATTAATTAATCATTTAAGATTAAAAAAAAAAAAATTATCCATTAGACTTTCACAGATGGACCGAACATCAGGTAAAAAAAATATAATTAATAAATCACTTTTGTATTATAAAATAAATCTGTTTTTTTTTGTATTATTCAATTTTTAATCACATTATTATTTTTATATTTGTTAGCAACAATAAAATAAAAATATGATTTTCTTAAACAGAAAATTTGAAATATTTGGAGAAAGAAACAAAAGTTTTTAAACTACAGCACCTTTTGTCAAGAGAGCGTTACAGAAAATTCAATCAAATAAACCAAGATTTCCGACAAACAGTAAAAACCTAACTAACAGCTTGTTAAATAGTTAGTTGCTATGGTTACAAGTACCATATACACCGACTGTTGTAGTGTATACTGTTATTTATACTTATTATTACTTTGAATGCTATGAGTAACTTTGTTGAATGATGCTCGTGTTAGTAAGCAAGCAGCTTCCGGTACGTGATGCTTTACCTCGGTCGACCCACATCTCCACCCCTCCTGACAAAACAAACCACAGCTCGTGTTGCATACTCTCCTCTTTCTTTATGTAGGTCCCCACCTAATTCTGTTGTTTTACTTTTGTTGTTGTTTGTTTAATGATGATGCAATATTTCAATAAGCAGATTGGAAAACGTGGAAGGATTTATTGGACTTTTCTTTTCATGGTACCCCCCCCCACCGCCCCGATTTCTCAACTATTCTCTCTTACGTCATACCGCTTCTCACATATACAAGAAATAAGTGCTGAAAACTGATAAACTTTTTTCTATGGTGGGGAGGATTCATTCTTATCCAGACTGAGAAGTTTTTTTTAAACAGTGTGTGTGTGTGTGTGTGTGTGTGTGTGTGTGTGTGTAAAACTTTATTGGCCACTTTCATTTTTTTTTTTAAAAATCAAGGTTTACTCTGTACAAGGCCCGGGGAGAGGCTACTTGTGGCAGAGGGCTATGTTAAGGGGTAGTTTATATGGATAGGAGAAGAAGATAACTGTTAACTCTAGATCTGGAATTCAATAACCAAATCATTTTTTTATGAAAGATCTGTGCTCTTACATGCCGACAAGATACATTAGAAAAATGACTTTAAAACAGATCAAGTAGACAAAAAAGGATAGCAGTCCATAAAGTTGGTCGATAATGAATAATTAAGGTTGTAGTGATCAGGGAAACATCCTTTTGGGAATTCCACAGAGCAGTGGTTTTCAGGAAGAAGCTGTTTGAGAGGAAATTACTTCTTGCTGATGGAATGCAGAGGGAATTTGGATGGTTTGCTACTATGTAAGTGTCATGGTAGGTTTTAGCAGTGAAGGTTAGACCTGGAAGAACCAAGAAATGTAGTTCATCTGAGCACTTTCCATGGAAGTAGTGATAGAACAGTGAGAGATACGCCACATCCTGCCTTTGGGAGAGAGGTTGGAAGGTGGAAAATAATTCTTCTCCAATAAGAACATGGAGACTTTTGAACTCTATCAAGACTGGAAAGTGAGGACTTTGGCAGTTCCTGCTCAAATATGGCAAAAGTCCTCCATTTTCGGCCTGATCTGGCTCTTATGAAGATAGAGGATAGCATGAGTTTTTTTTCTCATTTTTAAGAAACTAACCAAGAGATGCAAAAGGACACATACCTATGTTTTATCTTTGATTCAAAAGCAGAGCACATTACAAAGAACTGTTGGAATTGTTAGGTAATCTTGATATATATATATTTTTTTCTTAACCAATTTCACCCCATAGAATGCAGTAAAGCCACTAAGACACAAAGGGTTACTGGATGTGAAAGAATTAGAAAACAAGCATTATTGAGGAGCAAGAACAACAAAAGAATAATCAGGAAGATAGAAGATGACGACTGACATTGCATTTAAACTTTTGAAGATCAAACCTGACTGGAAAGCAAGAAGTTGAAAGAGTTTCCACAAGTAAGAAATGCAAAAAAATCTGTTAGCCTAGTGTTACATCTAGCCAATTCAATTGTAAATTGATGAGACCCTGTTGTTAATCTAGTACTGTGCTTAAATACATGAAGTCAAGGTACCAAAGTGAAGAGCTCATCCAAATAATACCATTGAAGTATTTATAGAAAAGGCACAGGGAAGCAACTTTACAGCAGTGGGAAAGTGAATGAAGCCGAGATGCCAGGTCAGGACCAATAACATTGCTGATTTGTTTTTGGATTTTATTAAGAATCACTAAATATATAGCAAGAGCACTGGACCATGGAGGATATAAGAATAATCCAGAACTTATGCTGGGAGCAAAGCACTTGCATACTGATTGAAAATAAAGGGACAGCCCAACATGTAAATTAAAAATTGGGGATAACAAAATCAAGCAAGTACAAAAATTTAAATATCTTGAAGCTGTTTTAACAGAAGATGGAAAATGTGACACTGAAATCTGAAGGTGCACTGTGATAGCAAAAGATGCCTTCTAAAAACTAAACAAAATATTAAGAAACAGGAAAATTTCATTTTTAACAAAGAAAAGAATACTGAACTGTTAAATAATATCACTTCTCCTATATGGCAGTGAATGCCAGACAATCTTCTCACAGATGAAGAACAGACTTAAAGTAACAGAAATGTGGTTTTACAGAAGGATACTGAGAATATCATGGACCAGACATGTGAGCAATGGTGAAGTTTTAGAGAAAATGGAAACAAAAAGGATATTTATTCTTAACATGAAGAGATTGTTGAAATTTCTAGGGCACATAATGAAGAAAAAGAGCTTGGAGATTTTGACACTCACACGGCATACCTGAACCCTACCATCAGCACAAAACTACTGGAACAGACACTTATCAAGAAGTCCCACACATTGACAGTCTTCTAGGATCCAATGTGCGGACATAGAAATCAACACTGCAATGGTGTTGGTTTCATGGCTCAAGGAAATCTTCAGACCAGGACCTATACATATACATCTCTGCCATAAACAGACAAAAATTAGTTTTATTATTACCACTCATGATAATAAAAAGTAAAAATGAAAAACGGGCTAGCTAACCGGTTTCATACCTCGCTAAACAGAGGTAAATAAAGTAAATTATATATATAAAAAAAGAACAATGGAAAAGTGTATGGGGGGAGAAAGAGAAAAAAAAAAAATTAAATGGTAATTAGTTGGATGCCTAATATAAAATCCTTCTGCTTACATAGAGAAGGCTTTAATGATAGAATCTAGATGGCCCCTAACACTTTTAGGTGGTAATTAGAGTGGGACCTGCTAAGGATGGTAAAAGTGACACCACTAAAACAGCACAATTACGGCTATTTATAAGGTGCACTACGATGTAAGACCTGTATGTATTGGTCAAAATGTCCTAGGGAGTGTACTTAAGGTTTTTGAGTTTTTCTGGAACATGTTTTATTCTAACATCCAGCCATTGCATCATTCTTCCTATGTAGTGTGAACCGCAACTACATTTAAAAGAATAGCTAGCCCATTTTTCATTTTTACTTTTTATTATCATGAGTGGTAATAATAAAACTAATTTTTGTCTGTTTATGGCAGCGATAAAATTTTGTACTACTAAACATAACTTTAAATATACATCTATAGGTACATAAATTTATATCATTTAACAAACTAAACATTTTTAGTCATAATCATTGAATTTTATAACTTTTAACCTAAACTTTACTTTTAGCAAGATTCAACATTCAATCTGCATGTTGTGTATACAAAATTAAAAAGGGATTGTCAGTGGTCATGAATTAAAGTAAATATTAACTGACAATATTAACTTGTTTATGCTTACAGCATATTTATTTTAACAAAATCTTTTATTCATATAAATTCATAGCATCATTATTCAGTCATGAAAATATTTAATTGGTTT
Source organism: Acanthosepion pharaonis (assembly GCA_903632075.3). NCBI lineage: Eukaryota > Metazoa > Mollusca > Cephalopoda > Sepiida > Sepiidae > Acanthosepion > Acanthosepion pharaonis. The sequence goes on along the minus strand of CAHIKZ030004991.1, from coordinate 1,415,953 downwards.
TCTGTAACCTTTGCATAATCTTTTATCTAAATTTCAAGTAAAGAAAGTCTATCATTAAATCAGGAAGAGATATACAAGTATTTCAGCTATGAACTAATTTTCTACCCACTATGACTCATGTAAAATTAAAAGGAACTCTAAAATAGACACTGCCCATATACCATCAAATATGGAATTGCAAAAATCAGCTGTCATAAAAAGGTCAAAGAAAAACAAGATGTAATAATAGAAAAGTTTTATCGATTAGGTGGTTGCAAAAGTTTGAATTGAAAATCCAGTTTTCACCTACGTGTTCAGTAATTTCTGGAATTCAGGAGTTATCTTTATTATATTATTTACACTCTGATTATTGTCCTCATCTTTGTTGACATCATAAAGTTTCATCCATTGTGCTCTCTGCCCTTCATCAGGTTCTTTCTCCCGACATGATGTGGCTTCCTTCTGTCTTTTCTACAAATATTTTCATGGTAACTGCTCTGAGAATCTTTTTTACCTTGGTGCCACAACTACATGAATTTAAGCGTGCTACTAGATTGGCATTTAGGTCCCACCCTTTAACTGTTGAAACAGTTAAATATAACCACCACTTCTACTCCAACAGTTTCTTTTCTTGCACTTCCCACCTGTGGAACTCATTTTCTGTTTACTTGCTTCCCTGATAATTACAATCTTCAAAAATTTAAATGCAACATCAATCACCATCTTCTGTCTTCTTGAATTCCCTTCATCTTTTGTCCTTTCTTCCATCCTCCCTATTCTCAGTTTTTTTTCTTTCGCTCTGTGTAACCCCTTGTGTACTAGTGGCATTCCTGTCTTGCTTGGGGTGAAATGATTAAAAAAATATATGTATCATGTCTTTTCTTAATGAAATATTCTCAAACAGAATTAATAGCTGCATGTAAAGGACATTTTGAAACTAAAAGCATCATTTAAATACAGAAATTGGCACTAGTCTTACCAGTCTTTATTGGATTTATTTTTTATAGTTCTTAATGATAAACATTGTAACATTTTTCCCTATTTTACACTTATTTTAAACGGTTTGATTTTGTATTGTGAGTATAACACTTTCACAGTAATCCCCCCCCTCTAGCTCGGGGGTCAGCAATTAATGGCACGTGTGCCATGCCAAGCAATTTCCAATGGCATGCAGTCACAAATTATATCACAAAGTCCAAACCAATAACTACTATAAAGCAAAGAAGATATTTAGCTGTTTCAATTTTAATATATACTAAAGTATATATACTATATATTACTATATAAAATATATTGTCGAATAAGTATATTGACCTTGACTTGCATAAAAATACACATGTTGTTGGCACACAGAATGATTTTAAAACCCTAAGTCAGCAGAAGGTAGCGGACCCCTGCTATAGCTAACACAAGAAGAAAAAAAAAAAAAAAAAGCCACTCTGGAATATTTCAATAGACAAAACAATACTTCAGCTTGGAGGCTGTATAAGGCCAGCCACCTCACACACAGGCCTAGTATAAACAGAGCAATCAATCTTATCACCCACACAAGTCTATAAGCTAACAATTAAACATCACCATAAATCAGAGTTAACATCCTTAATATTGGCATGAAAGACAAAAAATAAAATTAAATTGCCTTCTTGTAGTTCATTCCTGTAATTATCCTCTGAATAAGATTAGCCTCTTTGGGAAATGTATGAAAATAAGAGAATAGTCGTATATTGAATTCATAGCACCCATGTTTGAGCAACTGGGAAAAATTTAATCTTGGACATAGCATATACATGGTAGGAAAAGCTTCTTTGGCTTATGGACATATCACATTGAAACACCGGTTGTTACAAAATCACCAAAGTTAAGCAACATTGAGCTTGGTCAGTACTTATATGGGTGACCACTTGGGAATACAAGGTGCTGTAAGCTTGGATGTGTGGGTGGTGTACTAGATAACAGCCTGGAATTGGAAATCAGAGAGCTGAGTTCCAATTCTAATTCCAAGCTGTTATCTACTACACTACCCACATATCCAAGCTTACAGCACATGGTATTCCCAAGTGGTCACCCATATAGCTACTGACCAGGCTCAATGTTGCTTAACTTTGGGTTTTTTTATATTCATTTATGTGCAGTTACCCTTGGGAAAGGTAAGAATGCACTTTTCCCCTCCCATGGGCTTAATTAGTAGGACTTGTATTAGTCAATCCTTATCTCCAAAACATTATTGCAATCTAAAAATATTTTCTGGCTTTAAATAACATGCAAAAGATTGATAAGCAGTAAAACACAAATCAATACCGCCCCCTAAAAAAAAAAGAAGTTTCCCTGTAAACTGATTTTTGTTAGCTTAGTAGTAATCGTTTAGGACTGAAGTTTGAGAAGTTTAATTTCATTCTTTGTGCTGAATAACAAGCAGCAAGAAAAGATTGGCAAGAGAGATTTTCAACACATGCAATATTCTCTTTCAGTTGTCAGAGATAATATTTCTATTCAATTATTCTTTCAGATGAGTCAATAACATAGCAACAATTCTCAGTACCCACAGAGTGAAAGAACTTTCTCTCATCTTGCAGGTGAGGAGGATAATTATTAATTAACAGGCATTATAGGCCAGAGGAAATTTTGCACCCATTCACACCTGTACCTTGGGATAGAGGGTAACAGTCTCTACCCACTTCTTGTTATACCTCCGATATTAATATCCCTTACCCAAATTATTAAGGCTTGGCCCTATTCATGACTCTTATTGTTATCACAACGTTTCAACCTAAATATGACCTTCCTCAGGTGTATAAACACGTATGCCAAGAAAGTTTTTTTTTTTTGTAGGGGAAAGGTTTTTTTTTTTTAACAATAATTTCACCCCAATCAAGGCAATAAAGACTCTAAGATACAAGGGTTACTGAGTGTTAGAGAGTATGTGGAGAAAAAAATACTATTAAAGAGAGGATGATAAAATAAAAAGAATTAAGAAAACAAGATAACGATTGACATTGCATTTAAATTTTTGAAAATAAAATTTGACTAGGAAGCTAGAAGTGAGTTCCACAGGTGAAAAGTGCAAGAGAAGAAACTTATCATGGAATTTATGGTTACAGGTAACCATTCCAGCTGTAAAATGAGGAGACCTTGGTGCCAATCTAGTACTGTACTTAAATTCATAAAGTCCACATAGCATAGCGAAGAATTCATCTGAACAATTACCATAAAAGTATAGAAAAGGCCAAGATAGCAGTGGGAAAGCAACTGAAGTCATGATGCCAGGTCAGGACCAATAACATTGCAGATTCTTCTTTTGATTTTATCAATAATTTCTAATTACATAACAGAATTAGCAGACCAGATGTGGCAGAAACATTCAATGAATGGATAAATGGTAGACTTCTAAATATGTAAGATTCTAAAATTGTCTAGCCTGACACAGTGAACTAACTTTCCTCACAGCAGCAGCAGCAGCAGCAGCAGGAATAGCAATGGATTCAATATCATCTTTTCACTTTATGTTAGCAGAAAATGTTAGTGAAAGAAGGTATTAGGAGTCACTTGGTTAAACAGAAACATTGTGGTAATAAACAACAGAATGAAGGTTCTAATTTATGGCTCGCCTCTTTAAGAATGTAGTCTTTATATTAGATATAAGATTCTTTAAGAATGGATTCAAAGAAAGATGGCAATGTAATATTTTAGGCATGTGTTTATAGTTGGTAATAATGTTAAGTTTTCATTGTAATTTCTCCTTAAAGAATTATGTTCTTTTTTAATTAGAGTGGCATTAATTAGTGAAATCGAAGATATGTCCAACATTGTTTTGATGCAAAAAGAGAGAGTTAGATCGATTGTCCAAACACAAGTCTCTCTTGTGTTCATAGATGCTTGCTTTGAGATCACATAATATCTCCCCCCCACAAACATTTTTCCATTGTAAACAATTTATTTGATAAGACCTGGCATTTAAGTTGATGTTGGGTTTATTTTTCTTCCTAATTATATCACCGATTGTCTAGGAGGTGGTGGTAACGATCCTAGCATTAGGGATGACTAATTAGTTTGTGAGTTTAGTAGACAGAGTGTTGGAGTGGAGGATTATGAAGTTTGTGTCATTTTTGTTAGAAGTGTTATTGGTGGTGTCTGGTTCTTGGTTTTGTGGATTTTGTAAGCTTGTTTTTTGTGTTAAGGATAAAATGTTGTTGGTAATGGAGAAGATGGAAATTTTTCTCAAAATATAACTCTTCTTCATTTAGGTATTTCAGGCGAGCCACTCGTATTTGAGGATACCTGCCTACTAGGGTGGCTAGTCAATCCCTATTGCATACTCGCTCAGGCACATTTGTGTTTGTTCAACACCCACAGAGCCAACCTGTGGTTTATACTGCAACTATGATGAGCAGACCTTAGTTACAGTTTCTGGGAGAGAGCATGTTATCTAGAATGATCAACAATCTGAACAACACCTGCACATGCAAACCCTCGACCATGACTTGTGACTTTGTGCTAGCACAACTATTGATGGCCCCAAGTGTTCTGTCCACTCAATTTTTGCTCACAAGGCTTGGCTCAACCCGTGGTATGGTTTTCAAGCAGTTTCCAAAGGTGCTGCATGCTGAGATTGTCCCCACTCCAAACCAATACCATCAAGAAGTTTCCTCCCAGACAAATCAATCAAGGTGAGATTTGATCCCGGATCTCATGGTCAGAAAGCAAACATTCTAACCACTTGGCCATGCACCCCAGGCTCTATATATATATATATATATATATATATATATATATATATATATATATATATAGAGAGAGAGAGATAAGGCTAGGATGGGATTTCAAGCCTTGAATGTCAACTTTCCTAGAGATGGTATCTCAATAAAAATATTCAGTGTACTTGGACTACCATGAGTGTCTGAGTTGGGTGCCAGGAAGAGCATCTGGCCTTGTAAAACCTTGCCTTGAATCACTATGACAAGTCTCAGTATGCTGACAGGCGAATGTGGAGAGGTAAGATGAGATCCTCTATCAGGCAGGACCCACCTTGTTTTGTGCAAGATTAATCCTGGTCCTGCCCTATTAAAAAAAGAAAAAAAACACACACGGCTATGATGATAAACCATGACAAAATTTCTACCTCAAGAAATTCAGAGAATCTACTGTCCCAATTTTTGTGAACTAAAAAGCAATGAGGATGTATATTGAAATCAGAACAAAATTTCCCCAGAGAATAAATATAGAAAGCATCTAAATTTAGGTAAAATTGCAAAAGATAAGTTGTTTATCACACAATCATTATAAGGATTCAGGCATTATTATTTTATAAGCTAAAATAGAATTTAAAGTCTTATTAAAGAAAAGGGAAAAAAAATCCCATGAATTTATGTATTTGTAATCTGTTGTTGATTTTTATAAGGATTCAAAGTATTTACCAGATACAACCAACACAAATATTTATCTCAACCAACAAACCGTAAATAACCGAGCAACTGTATCATAAGAAAAAAAAAAATGATTTTTTCCCAAAAAACTTTTTAACTGAATCTTCCTGTTTTGTTTATCAACAAACAGAAAAACACATTTCAAGACTGTATTCTGCCCTACCAAAATAATTGTAAAAACTGTTTGCATCTAAAGTCATGGCACTTGTGGGGAAAATCAAATCAAATCAATAAATAGGATAATAAAGAATAAAAAAATAAATACATTTTGTCATGATGCTTGTAATAAACGAACGAGAAAAGATTTTGGCCATCTATGCAATTTTATGATGTCATTTCTGAAAAGGACAGAACCATGCTCTCTTTCCACTTTCCAATGCATTTTGCAGAACCTTCACTGATGAAGCAAGTGCAACTTTTAGTTTGGTTGTTCCAGCTCAGCACAAAGCTGACTTGAGCTCAACCATTATAACCATTCATATCGTTACTTACTCTCACTTACTTTTGAATCAGCAAAAGAAATGGAACTACCCAAGTGATTTTGTTTCCCTACAGTTTCTATAAAAAAAAAAAAAAGAATAAACAGCCCCTAATAGAAACCCACATTTTTGTTGTTTCTTCCTTGTTTACATATGAACACACACAACTTTAAGTCCGATACCCACATCAAAGAATGTCAGACACTGGTAAAGATGATCAGCCTTTTCTTCATATTTATTATTTTACATGAGGCTGGGTTTATATTATCATTTCAGTGATACGTTTTTCAGTTAAGTAATAAAATTAAGTTAAATAAGATATTTTGTTATAGTTTTGTTGTTTAAATTCTACATTAACATCTCATTTTCTCTAATCCTATAAAAACCACATGCAAATGTCATCAGCTGTACAACACCAAATACAACACAACCTCACATAGCATCACCATTTATAAAAAAAAAAAATTTTCCAACTTCTTCGGCTATTAAAACTTTTAAGTATCTTCTTGATGAATTTCTTTTTTATGGCTTATCAACCTTTTACAGGTTATTTAAAACCAGAATATATTTTAGATTGCAAGAATTTTATGGGGATATTAGTGATTTACTGATAGAAGTCCTAATTAACCCAGAAAAGGAGGAGAAAAGGTAGATTCATACTTTTCTCAAGTGCATTTGTGCATAGAGTGAATATAACAAACCTGACTGAAATTTGAACATTGAAAACTGAATAGAAATGAAAGAAAATATTGTACGAGTTTAGAATTTCTTTCTATTGCCAATCTTTTCTTACTGCTCGTTAATCAGCACAAAAAATGAATTTAAACTTCTCAACCTTTAGTCCTATACTATTATGGGCTATTATCCATTAGACCACTTGCACATCCAAGCTTACAGTACCTGGTATTCCCAACTGGTTGCTCACTAGCTACTGACCAGGTTTGATGTTGCTTAACTTTTGGTGGGAACCAGTTCCAATGTGATGTGGCTGTAAGTTTATCATTAACAAAACCTGCTCTCAAAATTCCCATTAAACAGTATTTGTCATCTCTGAATTCACTTGCATTTTGGAGTTTTTTTATATTAAGGTTCACTCAATACAAGGCTTGAGAGTAACTCAAGGTAAAGTGTTACTGTTAAAACGATTATGATGAACAAGGTGTATGATACAAATGAAAAATAAGCTGGTACTAACTGAAGATTAAAGATAATGGTTTTCTTGATTTGAAGAGATAAAATTGTAGCATTCAAGGAATGACCCACACCGAAGTCTCTTACAGAAAGTAATAGTGCTTAGGAAAAGGCTGTCCTAGTTGAACTTCCTCCTTACAATTGGAATATGGAGGAAATGAGTGTGATTCAATTCTGTGGATCTAGCAAGATGTGTCCTGTAAGGATCTGAACTGGTGGAATTAAAGAATGGAGCGCTCATCTAAACATTTGCCATGAAAATAGCAACAAAGCAATGACTAGCTTGCAACAATGCATCTATAGAAAAAAACTCCCAGGGTGAAAAATGTTTTCCTCTACAATAACACATAATTTTGAACTCTATCAAGACTGAGAAGTGAGGATTGAGTTACTTCAGCTGATATATGGCAGCCATATTCCATTTTTGGTCTAATCTGGCTCTTGTAAAGACAAACGTCTGTGTCCTTGATGGTGTACAAATGTTATATGTTGGATATACATGCCATTTGTCTGATCAAAGTGCAATTCTGCATATACTAATAACCAGACTGCAAGGCTTGGACAACTCCATGAGCAGATGGCAAACATTTGCAAACAATCAACATACACTATATAACAGTTAAAAAAAAAAAAAAAAAAAAAAATTATGATTCCAGAAACGAACACACCATCTTTTGGAAAAACTCAGGGCAATTCCCAGATTATCAATGAAAGACTTGCCTGAATATAGTATAAAAACTGAAGTGTCAAAAAATTAAAAACATGTAGCAGTCATGAAATCTAGGCAGGATTTAACACCGTTCATCACTTGAATGATTGTTAGGGGCAGAAAGCTAGGACACAATGTCTGGGGGTGGCAAATATTCTTGCATTTTCTTGGGTAACAGTAACAAGGATATAAGAGCACCTACAAATGATGGTTTCATAGTCATTGACAACAAGTATACCATTATTGACATCATGGCATCACTTACCTCACCTCACTTGGGGATAGAGAACATTTCCATCGGTAAGGTTGGCGCCATGTTGGCCACCGGCCAGTAACTCAAATCATGATTCCTGTTCTTTCTGGCAAATGCTCAAGTTTATACAAGAAAGAAATTAGGTTATGGTTCCTGCTTGCTAGCAAGGTGTGCAAGTTGGTAATGAATCCGAATCTATATATTTTCATGACATTTACTGTTAGTGATTGTTTGTTCCAAGTAGATTATACCATGCATAGGTGCCATAAAGCAGGATCCTGGAACAACCTGCTGACTTGCAGGTAGCTGATTGGCCACAAACAGGTGACAAATTTAAACCCCAGAGATCATGTATGGGACATGATGCACACCTCACTAAATTCTCAGTGTGCAAACCAGGAGAGAGGTGCGCACAGTGTGCAAAGAAGAAGAAGATGGGGAAAGAGAGAGAGCGAGAGAGTGCAAAGAAGGAGAGAGAGAGAGCGAGCGAGAGTGCAAAGAAGGAGAGAGAGAGAGCGAGCGAGAGTGCAAAGAAGGAGAGAGAGAGAGCGAGCGAGAGTGCAAAGAAGGAGAGAGAGAGAGCGGCGAGAGTGCAAAGAAGGAGAGAGAGAGAGCGAAAGAGAGAAAGAAGGAGAGAGAGAGAGAGAGCGAGAGTGCAAAAGAAGGAGAGAGAGAGAGAGCGAGAGTGCAAAGAAGGAGAGAGAGAGAGCGAGCGAGAGGCAAAGAAGGAGAGAGAGAGAGCGAAAGAGTGTAAAGAAGGAGAGAGAAGAAGGAGAGAAAGAAGAGAGAGAGAGCGAAGAGAAAAGAAGAGAGAGAGAGAGAGAGAGGCAAAGAAGGAGAGAGAGAGAGAGGAAGAGAGTGCAAAGAAGGAGAGAGAGAGAGCGAAAGGAGTGCAAAGAAGGAGAGAGAGAGAGCGAGCGAGAGAGTGCAAAGAAGGAGAGAGAAAGAGAGCGAGAGAGAGAGTGCAAAGAAGGAGAGAGAGAGCGAAGCAAAGAGAGTGCAAAGAAGGAGAGAGAGCGAAAGCGAGAGTGCAAAGAAGGAGAGAGAGAGCGAAAGCAGAGTGCAAAGAAGGGAGAGAGAGAAGCGAGAGTGCAAAGAAGGAGAGAGAGAGCGAGAGTGCAAAGAAGGAGAGAGAGAGCGAGAGTGCAAAGAAGGAGAGAGACAGAGAGCGAGAGTACAAAGAAAGAGAGAGACAGAGAGCGAGAGTACAAAGAAAGAGAGAGACAGAGAGCGAGAGTACAAAGAAGGAGAGAGAGAGAGAGAGCGAGAGTACAAAGAAAGATAGAGCGAGAGTACAAAGAAGGAGAGTGCAAGAAAAGAGAAAGAGAGAGTAAATGCAAAGAACCAATTAAATGTCAGACCTGCACTAAATAGAAAAGTAAGCTCAAAAGGTGGAGGAGTTATTTTTCATGTCATGATAAACCAGAACATAGACAAGCCATCATTGACAACTGCAGAAATTAGCATGGATCTGACATTTAAATAGTTAATTAAGACTTACCCACAAGTCTATTTTTAATTCTGACCTTATGCACCTCCCCTTAACTTTCAGAAAAGAGGTAACACTTTATTTTTAAATTTTCTTTAAAATCATTTAATCACCAGTTGCTTACCATTGCCTGAAGAAGTACAATCATAGTATTGAAACATGAAAGCATTTGTATAGTGATTTTAAAATGTTTTTATTATAATCTCTTATAATAATAATATATTGTTCTACTGAGCACTTTTTAAAAGCAAATGCTATGAACAGTTGAATTTTACTCCATCTGTTCTTCCTCTTATTTGGAGATATATATATCTCAAAGGCCTTTGACAAGGTGTGTCATTGGAGGTTTCTTTTTAATTTCTACAGCTACAGAATCTCTAGGAAGGACTTTCTCATTTATCAAGATAGAATCTTGCTGACCAGAACTTAGTGGCTCAATTTAGTGCGGAGTGGGGAGAGAGAGAGAGACTGGTTTGCAAATTTCAATATGGTCCAAATCCAAAACAGTAATGTTCCACTATCACCAAGTAGACCCTGAATGTTTACCTATCATCATGAATGGGTGGTGTTCTCTTAAGAAGGTTCCTTGCCTTGAATGCCTATTGGAACTCATTATGAAAGATACTGCAAAGAGGGTTTGTTCCAGTAAGTATCTGACTCTCCCTGCTATACACTATTTTTACAAGAGACTTCACTTGCCTGATTTGATAGAGTTCAAAAAGCATCTCACGTGGACTTGTGGGTGATGAATTATTTTCCACCTTCCAATCTATCTAACAGACGAAACATTACAAATCTCTCACTATTATTGCTATTTCCACAGCAAGTATTCTAACAAACTACATTCCCTGGTCCCACCATACCATATACACAAGGATAAATCATCCCTCATTCCCTTTATATTCCCTTAGTAAGGGTGAAGTTCTACTTGGAAAGATTCTTCTAAACAACTCATGGTATGATATTTTCCCAATCATTGCAATCTTTATCCCTTCAGGTCTAGGATTAACCAGTCCTTTCCTATATAAACTTAGAAACTGCACTTTTTGATATTCCTTACACTCTTAAAACACAATACAGTAACCCTCTACCTTAGGTGGCTCTTGGGGCTTTTACTGGGTGAAAATTAGTATGAAATGAAAAAAAAAAAAAAGAGAGAAATGCAAAAAAAGAAGAGAGTACACATACTCTTAAAATTTCAGAAGAAAAACCAGGTTCAAAGAAAATGAGCCCCCCCATTTGTCATTCTAGTGTAAGTTTGTAAATTCACCGATACTGCCCTCACAGAAAAAAAAAAAAAAAATGTGTACTTGAAAGGTTTAGTAAATGTTTACATGGTACAACATATTTAAAACAAATCCACTTACATAGTGTTTGGTATAGCCAGTCAGTTATGTGCCATGCATGATACACACTTAGGCAACTATGTATCTTTTAATACATGACTGACGAGGCAGATTTTTCCTGCAGTAGGTTACCATTTGTTTCTGCAGTAGATCAGTGGCCAACCAAGGCTATAGAACCCAGTCTGTCCTGCTTTTTACCCATAGCTTGGGGGGGAGAAAAAAGAGGGTTCATGCCTTTCCCAAGGGTATTAGCATGTAAGTGAATATAATGGATTCGACTGGAATTTGAACTTGGCTCTCCAATTCCTCAATCCAAGCTGCTATCCATTACTCTACATGCCTCCTAAAGTCAGTTATGTGCCATGCATGATACATGCATGTATCTTTTCGATACATGACTGATGAGGCAGGTTTTTCCTGCAGTAGGTTAGCATTTCTTTCTGCAGTAGACCAGTTGCTATCCAAGGCTATAAAACTTGGTCTGTCCTGCTATTTACCCATAGCTGGGGGGAGAAGAAGAGGATTCATACCTTTCCCAAGGTATCAAGTCTGTTAATCATTCATTTATCATTTCTGAAGATATATACAATTTAGAAGAATTTTCTTAAATGCCAAACAAATTGTTCCAGTTTTAGCAACAAGACATTACATTTGCCTGCATTTTGTCATTAGACCTAAATGTAACCTCAGATGTGATGTCAAAAATGACTCATTATTTCATAGCATAAAGCCAATATCATTCAAACACATGTCAGACACTCAAGTACTCTGTGACTTACCTTCCAAACCAATGTGGTAGCCATGTTGGTAGGAGGAGGAATAGAAAACAGTGATGTTATTAATCCAAAAACTTACCTGAAAGAAAAAAACAAACAATTATTAATTTAAAAAAAATAAAAAAAAGGACAAAAAGTTGTAAAAGAAATTATTCAATATTTCTTTAAACTCAAATGAACTTATAAATTTCAAGAGGAGGAGGAAATTAAGAAAAGATGGGCACAACAACTTGTCCAAAACCCCCACATCAAAAGGGTAACTAATTGTTGCACAAGGGAACTAGAGATGTATGAGTGGGCAAAGAGGTCATCATATGAACAGGAAAAAACAGGCTGTGTTCTAATTGGGTGGTAGTACATGAGGTCAGATATTTGTGGAAGGCACAAGAGGTTAATAATGCAGTTTTACAAGTTGTAGGTAGAGAAGTTGCTCATTGAAAAGTGGCTTGGTACTGGTTACAACGGAAGGAAATCTAAATCTTCCAGAAATAAATTGAATACAAGAATATGCAAAGTGTACAAAAATGTAAAAAAAAAAAAAGTGCTAATTTTGGTTCCCATAATCTAAGAGAAAATTTGATATTTGTAATCTGAAAGTATTTAATGAAAGTAAGAAAAGAAAGAAAGCCTATTGTACAACTCCCCTGCTTTCACTATATTCCTTTCTTTGTTTTTCTAAGAACATACAACGTTTGTCCATAAAGTATTTCCGCCATTTAACACTAAAATAGGTGAAGGCACTTTAGTTCCCTTCAAAAGACCCTCCTTGGTGCCTCAATGCACTTCTTTTTTTTTTTTTAAATTGATTTCACCACAAGCAAGGCAGTAAAGCCACTAAGACACAAGGGGGTTACTGGGTATGGAAGAATTAAAAAACAGAAACATTACTAAGGAACAAGAACAAAAGAATTATAATCAGGAGGATCCAATCATTCCTTGCCCTTCTCAAAATATTCTGCAAATTTCTCTTTTGGGATTACCATCAGCTGTATTGTCAGAGTCTACCTAAACTCAGCTATGATATTTCAATGGGAAAGTTAAAAAAATGGTGGGGGCAGCCAAAAGTTGAAAGGGAGCCAAATGTGGCTGATAGGGGAGATGAGTGACCTTGATGAGATATTTGGCCAAAACACCCCATACAAAATGTAAAGAATCTACTGGCTCAATCATTATGAATACAATGGTCAAAGTACACAAGTTCACTCAATGGCATCTCACTGTTGACCAAGTGTAGACTCATGGGAAAGTGACAATTAAAACTCCTTTGATTGGCTGCGAAGTAACATCAAAACTGTCCAATCAATTCTCAAGATATTCAAAATGGCTGCTTATTGTTTGAATATATCTGGTATAACTCATAAGAAAACCACTATTGAAGATTCATTGCTTAACTGAGAGAGAACCATGATGAATTTATTACTATTTAGACAATGCAATTAGTAGATATAGTAAAATCAATGTTTTTTTCTTTCCTTTATTAATAAAAAGAAAAACGTGTATGTATTATTTAATGTATTACAGCAGTGATTTTCAATGGGTGTGAATCAAATTATTTTCAAATGAATTCCAAAGCACATGACAAAATTAAAACTCCCTTAAATTGATTATACACATATATTGTTGTTATAATTCATAAACATATACATAATATATAAAATAATATAAAACGCAATATTTTCTGAAATAAACAATATTAAAAACCAAAATCAATCACAGCTAGAACCCTTGGAATAAGATTTAAGAGTATTCTTGTCCACAATTCAACCTTGCAAAGATATCCTAAGAACAAAAACAAAACTCACATCTCATTAAATGTTAAATTATAACAAACAAAAAATAAGTTTTTAAGAATTTTAATTACTACTTTTTTTTTTTTTTTTTTTACAAACTATAATAAAATGTCTTGTGTTAAATAAATCATAAAAAGTATAATGTTTTTTTGATAATCATAACTTAAGTGTGCTAGGGAAGTTTAACTATAGGTCCAAGTTTACCACGAGATAAAAAAATAAAAAGGTTGAAAAAAATATTGTGTTAGAGAATGTAAAGATTAAAATAAGAGAATTAGGATTCTAGCAATATTAAATTATTGTTTTAAACTGGGCTTCTAATCTAAATCCAACTGAAAATACTGAAGCTACTTTCAGAATTAAGAAACTGAGCACTATTTAAATTAACAGGTCCACTCATGACAAGCTGATGAATTCTCTCTCTACATGGTGCCATGAGGTGTCATTAGCATAACACCTATCTGTGTAGAAAATGGAATTGGCGATCCAAATTTAAATTCTGTTACATTTATCTTTACCCCAAAACCCTTGTGAAAGACACAAACCCATTTCTTCTCTCTTCCACAATAAGTAAAATAGAGCAAACTGGGCATCCAGTTGATTTTTTTTTTTTTTTTATTTGTTTGTTAACAGCATATCAACACCTTATGGGTCATTTAATGCTGAAATTTAATTTTCTTGGGTGCCTTGAAGTACTAAAAATATGATATGCGTTATTCTGCTTTCACAATTAAATACATGGTAGATGATACTCAGCTTTTGTGCATATACATGTTTGTATGGACATGATTACTAAAAGTAGTGATGTGTTATATGTTGTAGTTTTGTTATATTTAGGAATACAGAGTGCAAAGAAGGAGAGAGAGCGAGAGTGCAAAGAAGGAGAGAGAGAGAGCGTGAGTGCAAAGAAGGAGAGAGAGAGAGAGGGAAGGAGAGAAGAAGGAGAGAGAGAAGAGCGAGAGTGCAAAGAAGGAGAGAGAGAGAGAGAAAGGAGTGCAAAGAAGGAGAGAGAGAGAGAAGCGAGAGTGCAAAGAAGGAGAGAGAGAGAGCGAGAGTGCAAAGAAGGAGAGAGAGAGAGCGAGAGGCAAAGAAGGAGGGGAGAGAGAGAGAAAGAGAGTGCAAAAGAAGGAGAGAGAGAGAGAGCGAGAGGGCAAAGAAGGAGAGAGAGAGAGCGAAAGCGAGAGTGCAAAGAAGGAGGGAGAGAGAGAGCGAAAGCGAGAGGCAAAGAAGGGAGGGAGAGAGAGGAGAGAGAGCAAAGAAGGAGGGAGAGAGAGAGAGAGAGGCAAAGAAGGAGGGAGAGAGAGAGAGAGCGAGAGTGCAAAGAAGGAGGGAGAGAGAGAGAGCGAAAAAGAGAGGGGAAAGAAGGAGGGAGAGAGAGAGAGAGAAAGGAGAGGCAAAGAAGGAGGGAGAGAGAGAGAGCGAAAGGAGAGTGCAAAGAAGGAGAGAGAGAGAGCGAGAGAGTGCAAAGAAGGAGAGAGAGAGAGAAGGAGGGAGAAGGAGAGAGAGAGAGAGAGAGGCAAAGAAGGAGAGAGAGAGAGAGAGAGTGCAAAGAAGGAGAGAGAGAGAGCGAGAGTGCAAAGAAGGAGAGAGAGAGAGAAAGAAGGAGAGAGAGAGCGAAGGAGTGCAAAGAAGGAGAGAGAGAGAGAGAGAAAGAAGGAGAAGAAGGAGGGCAAAGAGAGAGAGAGAGAAAGCAGAGTGCAAAGAAGAGAGAGAGAGCGAAAGAGAGTGCAAAGAAGGAGAGAGAGAGAGAGCGAAACAGAGTGCAAAGAAGGAGAGAGAGAGCGAGAGGCAAAGAAGGAGAGAGAGAGAGCGAAAGAGAGTGCAAAGAAGGGAGAGAGAGAGCGGAGAGTGCAAAGAAGGAGAGAGAGAGAGCGAGAGAGTGCAAAGAAGGAGAGAGAGAGCGCAAAGGAGAGTGCAAAGAAGGAGAGAGAGAGAGCAAAGAAAGAAGGAGAGAGAGCGAGCGAGAGTGCAAAGAAGGAGAGAGAGAGAGCGAAAGTAGAGTGCAAAGAAGGAGAGAGAGAGAGAGAGTGCAAAGAAGGGAGAGAGAGAGAAGAAGGAAAGAAGGAGAGAGAGAGAGCGAAAGAGTGCAAAGAAGGAGAGAGAGAGAGAGTGCAAAGAAGGAGAGAGAGAGAGAAGGAGAGGAGAGAGAGAGAGAGAGAGCGAGTGCAAAGAAGGAGAGAGAGAGAGAGAAAGAAGAGAGAGAGAGCGAGAAGGAAAGAAGGAGGGAGAGAGAGAGCGAGAGTGCAAAGAAGGAGAGAGAGAGAGAGAGCGAGAGGCAAAGAAGGAGAGAGAGAGAGAGAGAGGCAAAGAAGGAGAGAGAGAGAGAAAAGAAGGAGAGAGAGAGAGAGGGTGCAAAGAAGGAGAGAGAGAGAGCGAAAGTGCAAAGAAGGAGAGAGAGAGAGAGAGCGAGAGGCAAAGAAGGAGAGAGAGAGAGAGCGAGAGTGCAAAGAAGGAGGGAGAGAGAGAGAGCGAGCGAGAGTGCAAAGAAGGAGAGAGAGAGAGCGAAAAGAAGGAGAGAGAGAGAGCGAAAGAAAGGGAGAGAGAGAGAGCGAAGAGAGTGCAAAGAAGGAGAGAGAGAGCGAAAGCGAGAGTGCAAAGAAGGAGGGGAGAGAGAGCGAAAGGAGAGTGCAAAGAAGGAGGGAGAGAGAGAGCGAGAGTGAGAAGCAAAGAAGGAGGGGAGAGAGAGAGAGAGAGAAGAGTGCAAAGAAGGAGAGAGAGAGCGAAAGAGAGGCAAAGAAGGAGGGAGAGAGAGAGAGCGAAGTGCAAAAAGAAGGAGAGAGAGAGAGAGCGAGCGAGAGTGCAAAGAAGGAGGGAGAGAGAGAGAGCGAGCGAGAGTGCAAAGAAGGAGGGAGAGAGAGAGAGCGAGCGAGAGTGCAAAGAAGGAGGGAGAGAGAGAGGAGTGCAAAGAAGAGGGGAGAGAGAGCAAAGAAGGAGGGAGAGAGAGAGAGCGAAGGCAAAGAAGGAGAGAGAGAGAGCGAGCGAGAGGCAAAGAAGGAGAGAGAGAGAGAGCGAGAGAGTGCAAAGAAGGAGAGAGAGAGAGAGCGAGAGTGCAAAGAAGGAGAGAGAGAGAGCGAAAGGAGAGTGCAAAGAAGGAGAGAGAGAGAGCGAAAGCGAGAGTGCAAAGAAGGGAGAGAGAGAGAGCCGAGAGAGTGCAAAAGAAGGAGAGAGAGAGCGAGCGAAAGAGTGCAAAGAAGGAGAGAGAGAAGAGAGAAAGAAGGAGAGAGAGAGAGCGAAAGCGAGAGTGCAAAGAAGGAGAGAGAGAGAGCGAGGAGTGCAAAGAAGGAGAGAGAGAGAGCGAAAGCGAGAGTGCAAAGAAGGAGAGAGAGAGAGAGAGTGCAAAGAAGGAGAGAGAGAAAGAAGGAGAGAGAGAAGAAGAGAAAGAAGGAGAGAGAGAGATGAGAGTGCAAAGAAGGAGAGAGAGAGCGAAAGGAGAGGCAAAGAAGGAGAGAGAGAGAGCGAAAGGAAGAAGGAGAGAGAGAGAGAGAAGAGAGTGCAAAGAAGGAGAGAGAGAGAGAGAAAGAAGGAGAGAGAGAGAGCGAGAGTGCAAAAGAAGGAGAGAGAGAGAGAGAGGCAAAGAAGGAGAGAGAGAGAGAAAGGAGGCAAAGAAGGAGAGAGAGAGAGCGAAAGGAGTGCAAAGAAGGAGAGAGAGAGAGCGAAAGAAAGAAGGAGAGAGAGAGAGCGAACAGAGAGTGCAAAGAAGGAGAGAGAGAGAGCGAGCGAGAGTGCAAAGAAGGAGAGAGAGAGCGAGCGAGAGTGCAAAGAAGGAGAGAGAGAGAGCGAGCGAGAGTGCAAAGAAGGAGAGAGAGAGAGCGAGCGAGAGTGCAAAGAAGGAGAGAGAGAGAGAGAGCGAGAGTGCAAAGAAGGAGGGGGAGAGAGAGAGCGAAAGGAGAGTGCAAAGAAGGAGAGAGAGAGAGCGAAAGGAGTGCAAAGAAGGAGAGAGAGAGAGCGAAAGAGTGCAAAGAAGGAGAGAGAGAGAAGGAGAGAGCGAAGAGTGCAAAGAAGGAGAGAGAGAGAGCGAAAGAGAGTGCAAAGAAGGAGAGAGAGAGCGAAAGGAGAGTGCAAAGAAGGAGAGAGAGAGAGCGAAAGAGTGCAAAGAAGGAGAGAGAGAGAGCGAAGTAGAGTGCAAAGAAGGAGAGAGAGCGAGAGAGAGAAAGAAGGAGAGAGAGCGAGCGGAGAGGCAAAGAAGGAGAGAGAGCGAGAGGAAGAGTGCAAAGAAGGAGAGAGAGAGAGAGAGAAAGAAAGAGAGAGAGCGAGAGAAGGAGAGAGAGAGAGAGAGCGTGAGTACAAAGAAAGAGAGAGAGCGAGAGTACAAAGAAGGAGAGTGCAAGAAAAGAGAAAGAGAGAGTAAATGCAAAGAACCAATTAAATGTCAGACCTGCACTAAATAGAAAAAAGTAAGCTCAAAAGGTGGAGGAGTTATTTTTCTTGTCATGATAAACCAGAACATAGACAAGCCATCATTGAGAACTGCAGAAATGAGACTTACCCACAAGTCTATTTTTAATTCTGACCTTATGCACCTCCCCTTAACTTTCAGAAAAGAGGTAACACTTTATTTTTAAATTTTCTTTAAAATCATTTAATCACCAGTTGCTTACCATTGCCTGAAGAAGTACAATCATAGTATTGAAACATGAAAGCATTTGTATAGTGATTTTAAAATGTTTTATTATAATCTCTTATAATAATAATATATTGTTCTACTGAGCACTTTTTAAAAGCAAATGCTATGAACAGTTGAATTTTTACTCCATCTGTTCTTCCTCTTATTTGGAGATATATATATCTCAAAGGCCTTTGACAAGGTGTGTCATTGGAGGTTTCTTTTTAATTTCTACAGCTACAGAATCTCTAGGAAGGACTTTCTCATTTATCAAGATAGAATCTTGCTGACCAGAACTTAGTGGCTCAATTTAGTGCGGAGTGGGGTGAGAGAGAGAGAGACTGGTTTGCAAATTTCAATATGGTCCAAATCCAAAACAGTAATGTTCCACTATCACCAAGTAGACCCTGAATGTTTACCTATCATCATGAATGGGTGGTGTTCTCTTAAGAAGGTTCCTTGCCTTGAATGCCTATTGGAACTCATTATGAAAGATACTGCAAAGAGGGTTTGTTCCAGTAAGTATCTGACTCTCCCTGCTATACACTATTTTTACAAGAGACTTCACTTGCCTGATTTGATAGAGTTCAAAAGCATCTACGTGGACTTGTGGGTGATGAATTATTTTCCACCTTCCAATCTATCTAACAGACGAAACATTACAAATCTCTCACTATTATTGCTATTTCCACAGCAAGTATTCTAACAAACTACATTCCCTGGTCCCACCATACCATATACACAAGGATAAATCATCCCTCATTCCCTTTATATTCCCTTAGTAAGGGTGAAGTTCTACTTGGAAAGATTCTTCTAAACAACTCATGGTATGATATTTTCCCAATCATTGCAATCTTTATCCCTTCAGGTCTAGGATTAACCAGTCCTTTCCTATATAAACTTAGAAACTGCACTTTTTGATATTCCTTACACTCTTAAAACACAATACAGTAACCCTCTACCTTAGGTGGCTCTTGGGGCTTTTGCTGGGTGAAAATTAGTATGAAATGAAAAAAAAAAAGTAGAGAGAGAATGCAAAAAAGAAGAGAGTACACATACTCTTAAAATTTCAGAAGAAAAACCAGGTTCAAAGAAAATGAGCCCCCCCCCATTTGTCATTCTAGTGTAAGTTTGTAAATTCACCGATACTGCCCTCACAGAAAAAAATGGTGTACTTGAAAGGTTTAGTAAATGTTTACATGGTACAACATATTTAAAACAAATCCACTTACATAGTGTTTGGTATAGCCAGTCAGTTATGTGCCATGCATGATACACACTTAGGCAATTATGTATCTTTTAATACATGACTGACGAGGCAGATTTTTCCTGCAGTAGGTTACCATTTGTTTCTGCAGTAGATCAGTGGCCAACCAAGGCTATAGAACCCAGTCTGTCCTGCTTTTTACCCATAGCTTGGGGGGGAGAAAAAGAGGGTTCATGCCTTTCCCAAGGGTATTAGCATGTAAGTGAATATAATGGATTCGACTGGAATTTGAACTTGGCTCTCCAATTCCTCAATCCAAGCTGCTATCCATTACTCTACATGCCTCCTAAAGTCAGTTATGTGCCATGCATGATACATGCATGTATCTTTTCGATACATGACTGATGAGGCAGGTTTTTCCTGCAGTAGGTTAGCATTGTTGTAGTTTTGTTATATTTAGGAATACAGTTTGATTTCTTTAAGAAATTGTAGGATATTATATGGATTAATGTCCTGAAAGAGTTCTTTCATGTTGGTTGGTTGATCTTGTTTAATGGCATATCAACACCTCCATGGGTTATTTAATGCTGAAATATAAATATTTGGAACACAATTTCATGGCTTCAACTGAATATATTTTTGGATGTAATTGCCTGCCTTCAACTACAGATAAAATATATTGTTGTTCATTTTACTATAAACATGTATTGATAATAATGTTTTTATATAAAAATGTATTGCTGGTATTTTTACTGTATGTATTTTTATATTTTCATAGTGTTTTGTTTTTGTTTGGGGGGGCGGGGATTTACTATTTGTTCATAGCTGGGACCCTGACAGGTGCTAACACCCCAGGTCAGAGAGGACTTTCTGCCAGATGTAGTTATTGTCATACACAGGACTGGGCAACCAATCTAAGAGAAGAAGAAGTTTGGATTCAAAACCATTGAAGATGCAACAGAAAAACACTACCTTTACCAAGAATGCCCAAAATAAAGAATTTGTAACTTGATAATAATGAATTGGTTCACTATCATGAAAATTACTCATAAAACTCTCCAATAACTAGACATGCATTGGAAGCAGGTCAACTTGGATAAATGCAGAGACAAGTCTGTCTTTGTAGGTCACAGTCAGAATTAACCCTAACCCTACAAGATGAGATGATACACTAACAATTTTCAATAGGTAAATTTGGGAGTCAGGTCACTTCTGCAAGTTATAATTCTTCATTCTTTTTTACTTTCCAGAATTAAGTTGTTTGGAAAGCAATTTCTCATTTTTTAATAAAAAATTCAAACATCAAGAACCTAATCATTCTCAGCAATGAAAAATTCCACTGTGAAACAAATTCTTTGATTTTTTTTTTTTTTTGTTGAAAGAATCTTGGATTCTAGACAAAAAGCTAAATGTCATCTAAATCAAAGCTTTATATGTGGTAAACTGTTGGTGAGTGGTTGGTAGC
The DNA here is from genome assembly GCA_903632075.3 of Acanthosepion pharaonis. Classification (NCBI taxonomy): domain Eukaryota; kingdom Metazoa; phylum Mollusca; class Cephalopoda; order Sepiida; family Sepiidae; genus Acanthosepion; species Acanthosepion pharaonis. Next base: position 1,395,246 of record CAHIKZ030004991.1, on the reverse strand, counting down.
ATGAATGAAAGAAAGACCACTACAAATCGACTGTGTGGAAAAGGGATAGACATGTCATATGCTACTGCTTGAGGTTGGGTGCTGTGGATTCCTTGCACAGTCAATCGTTTCCTTCTTTTTGAAGGTGGTCATCACTGGCTGGAACCTGAAGTGTGCTTCACAGTCTCCAGACGACAGCTCAACAGGCATTGAGCAGGTCAAGATCCAAAATAATCAAAGTTAAATAAAACATGCTCGCAACACAATATTACTTCTGATGTGAAACACATCTCTTTACCTTCCATTCTACATCATTGATAAGTCACTACGAGTGCATTGTGTATTGTTAACGATTAAAAGCAAACACTTTTAACATAATGTTGAAAATCTCAGTTGCAGTTGTAAAAAGAAATCGCAAGAGACAAGTCTACAAAAACAATATCCTGTCTAGTGGCAAAAGGTTTCTGGTAGCACCAGGGGTGGCAGTACCACCTTAGCCAATAAAGCAGTGCTACCTCCGCTGGTTGGCAGCTGATGAGGGCAAGCTATCACACATGCTTTCACACATTTTATGTAGAAATTGAAAGGTTTCATCTATTATAAGATCTTAAAATAAAGCCAGATAGTCACAGAATTGTCAATGAAAAGTTCATATACAAAAATCCCATGTTTTGTTACCAGAATTCATATAATTCTTCAAGCGAATAGCAAAATAAATTTCCAAAACGATTAAATTGTTAGGTTGTGCTATTTCATGGCATCCTCCTCATGTGACCAGCTTAGCACCTCAGGATTTTCATTTAATATCATCAATGAAATATTTTTGCTGTAGAAAAACTTTAAGAAAATTGTTTGTAAATCTGAAGAAATAAAAAAAAAAAAAAAAAAATAGGAAAGAGAATAAGAATTTTTTCCCCACAAAGCAATCAGTTATTTCAACAAGGAATAAAGAATTTCCTTTATGGTTGATAATATGATTATTATTCTTGAATTGTATGTAACCCTGGCAAAGCATATATTATATTGCTAAGGAAAGGATTGTTCACATTGACTTGAGGATCGACTACATAGATTCTCTTTTTTCTTTTTAAAAAAAATTCTAGAATTGAAATTTTGTGAAATTTGAACAGGTTTTCATGTTTTCCAGAAATTTGTACCTTTATTCTGCTTGTATAACTTACACTTTTCTACCTCAGATCAAAGTGTAATATCTACTCACAATCCTAAACAAATACAACAGATCTTTGAATCAGTTCTTTCTGATCAAGAAATGGTAATATTAAGCAGGAAAGGATTGAGAAAAACAAGGGAATGGAAAAGAGAGAAAGGTACAAAATAAGAAAGCTAAAAGAAAAAGCAATGTGCTAAACATATATAAATAAAAGCATATATCTTTATCTAGCAAAAAGAGAATAAGTACAAATTAAGCAAATGAGAAGATTTTCTATGAACTTATTAATTTCTATAATAAAGTGCTAAAAGATAGTGGCTACAAAAGCCCAAAACTAACTTATATAAAAAATGAAAATGGAAAGCATAGAAAAAACAGAAGTAGAAAAATAATTTGGTATACACCCCCATACAACCAAATGGTAAAGAACAAATCAGGACAAAAATTCCTTGCATTAATTGTTAAACATTTTCCTAAAGATAGTAAACTCAGTACTATTTTCAATAAAAATACACTAAAATTAAGTTACAGCTATACTGAAAAATTATTAAGAAACATAATGCTAATATCTTGAATAAACACTTAGACAAAGACCAAAGAAATTTAGACAATATAAAAATAAAAAGAGATGAGGATAAACAAAAATTATGTAACTGTAGAAATCCTCATAACTGTCCTCTTAATAATAAATGTTGCACTGAATCATTAGTATACCAATGCAATATCTCATCTAGTGAGGATCCAGACAATGTAAAAGTCTACATTGGATGCACAAGACATGAGTTCAACAAACGGTTCAACATACATCAAAGTACTTTTAGGATAAATAAATACTGAAATCAGACGTCCCTATCGAAATATTTCTGGCACTTAAAAGAAACCAATAAAACACCTACCGTGAAATGGAAATTAACAAGAAAAGCTATAATATGTAGGTCATTAAATGACCCATGTCCTTTGTGCATACATGAGAAACTATATATTACTAGGTTTATAAAAAATTACTTAAACAAATGAAATAGGTATTCTTTGCCAACATTGTCAAAAATTTTCCTTAAGTAATGTTTAATTAAAAAAAAAATAAATGAAATATACATATTTATATTTGATAATTAATAATAATTTTTAAATAATTTAAGTAATTCATTACATTTATTTGTTTTAAAATATGTATAGTCTATTAGTAATTAAAATTAAGAATAATATTTTAAAATTGTAGTTCAATATGACATATTCATATACAAACAACCCTTTTAGAGAAAATCTTTATGTATACAAATACAAATTTAATGGCAAAACAAAAGTGCCAAAAAAAATTTAGTCATTGAAAAAGACCAGATGACATGCATTGAGCAGATGTCATCATTCGTTTGAAAAGGCACCCCTACCCTACCTTGATTTAACCTCTTTTCAAAAGTAACTAATATTTTGATACAATAGTTGTCAGTGAAAAAGAATACCGTACCACCCCTTGTTAAAATGATTAGCTTTTGTTTTTGAAACATGGTAATTCCTGTGTAGCAATGGAACTATATTTTGAAGTAAATAAATTTATAATATTTATGCTCTGTAGATTTACATTGAGCACTGTTTTGTAAAAAATAAAAATATTAATAAGAACACCGGATTATATATCTGTTCTTTCTCTTTATTATAATATATATATATATATATATATTTTTTTTTTTTTTTTTTGAACAATAAGAAAATAAAAAATTAAAATCATTAGACACACTGGGTTGTAGATTAATATTCTTTCGTTTTTTTTTTATTATTATTATTCCATTTAGATTCCTCGACTAGTTTCGACCGAAATGGCCATCATCGGGAGGAGAAATATTTCTGCTTGCTGTTGGCAGTGAACTACAGAAATGAATGTCTTTTGTTGGAGAAAATGAACTTTTGTCTGTAGTTTTCATTTGTTTTTTCATTTTTTTATCTTTTTCACATGAATCTTTTAACATTCCTTGTGTTGGTCAAACAGTCTCTTTTAAGTTGTTATTTGAGATAAGAACTGGATAGATACATTTTATCCTGAATTCTCTGGTCAGTTTGACAGTTTTATTGGACCTGGTGAGGGGATGTGTCTCTGTTTAGTGTTTGTGTGTGTGTTATTTGGTTCTTAGGGAGTGAGTGAGTATGATATGTGTAAGCGTGTGTATTGCTGTAGGTGTATATATATATATATATATATATATATATATATATATATATATATTTTTTTTAAGTAGTAATGGGTTTTTTTTTATTTATTAAATCAGACAGATTTTATTACTGAAACATTATTATTAGTGGATACCCAAATTTTTAGTAGACGTCCAGTTTATTTATTAAACAGTATATTTATTTATTTTTGTCTACTGGCCTTAATATTCATAAAATCTTCTTAAAGAAAAATATGCACTCTCAAGCAGGATTCAAATCTGTGTCCTTCTTGGTAGGAGAAACTGTCATTAGATCTGACTCAAGCCACAGAGGGCATCACTAATCAAGGAAGCTGTTTAATAAACGAACATTTTAATAAATGAAATGATTACTCAAAAATTTACTACATAAATGCCCATATATACAACATCTATGTCTTAAGTAGAAACATTTTTAAAAACTTCCTAAACATGTAGCCCAGCAGCTCCAATATGTGTTTTTATAAATACTGGGTTTTCCAAATGTATGTGCCTCACAATGGTCTATACTGTAGATTAAATCAAGTGTTCAGTTCAAAATTCCCTGAAGGTTACCCAGATCGACAAGCACCTGATGAAGGCTGGAGGGTAAAAAGGACAAATTATTGTAACAACAAAGATGAAGATACTAGTCACATGGACTCTTCTGCATCCCATAAATTAAGACAGAAAAAATGTGTACAATTTGTTACTATCAGCTATGGTTATTTATTAAGCTTCCTTATTTGATAGCATATTCAACCACAACTATCCCAAATAGTTCAGGAATAAATATGTTCAAAGTTTTATATGTAAAGTTGAAATATTTGGGGATAGGCTAATTTTTATTCTGACCTAACCTCAATAAGACTGTAACATAAAAAATTATATCATCAAATAAGGTAATTCAACATTTCTCATAAGAAAGAATAAAATAATATCAATATGTGATTGTCTGACGAGGAAGTCAAGAAATCAATAATAAAATAATAAAGCCTTCCTTGATATTGAAGTTTTGAAAGTAGCTTATTCTGTCTCCAAATTCATAAGATAGGTCAGAGGAACTTTATCAATCAACAAAGTCTGGTGAAGACATAAAAAAAACAAGTTCAAACCTCATCATGAGTATGACAAAGAGGAAATGAGAGTCCCAATTTATTTAATCTTTTTTATAAAACACATATAGAAGCACATATACGAAGAAATAGGTGTAAAACATTTTAATATGCTGTACCAGGAAATTGTATACTTGTTTTCACTTCAAGGGCCAGTGTAATGACAATAAAAGAGGTTATGCTGATGACATGGGCGTTCATAGTTGGTCTAAAACTGATCTTGAATATAAAAACCCATGGTCATACGATCAAAGCCAAAAGAACTATCCCAGTCTCAAAAAAAACCAAAAAAAAAAAAAAACCACTTTTGGCCACATTTCAATCCTGATGCCACTAATCTGAAAATGCTAGAGGAAATAGAAAAGGTATGAGTTTATAACCAATCATTACAAAATCTGTTTCAAAACATAAATAACAATGAACCCCCATAATACGGATGTCAAGAAAGCAATAAAAAAAATAATAAAGGCTCCCTTGACATTGTGATTGAAGTTTTGAAAGTAGCTTATTTTGTCCATGAAGCCAAAAGTAAATTTCTCAATTCTATGAGGGAAGTTGGTAGTCAAAAGCTTACCTCAAAACCAATGCGGTCTGTCATGCTCGCAAATGCATTATGGAAACAAAAAGGGTGTCCTGAAGATCCTCACATGTACAGAAGAATCCCAATTGGATCCATTACGGTCAAAATAGTAAAGAACATTTTATTAACCAGACTCATCATTCTATGAAAGACAAATTCAAATGACCCAATTTGGCTTTTGTTCTGGTATGAAGTGCAATCTGTCAGCTCCATGAAATAGCATATTTATTGAATAGAAAGTTGTATACCTTTTCTGTGGATAGCACAACAGAATATGACCACATCGATGGGGATTTCCTTTGCTCAGCCATCAGAAAACATCTTTCAGGTAGTGACCCAAGTGAATGCTTTGATCTGACAGAGGAACTGTATCAATCAACAAAAGTCATATATGACTGGTGAAGAACCAGAAATGTATCGAACCTCAGATTCAGGGATATGACAATGAGGACATGAGTGTGCAAATCTTTTTAATCTCTTCTTAGACTATGCTTTGCATGTACGCAAGTACAGCCGTGAAGAAATGAGCACTGTTCAGTTTAGCATTTCATACAACATTTCAAATGAATTTACAAATGAAAAATACCATTCTTGCCACCCCACCAGCTGGAATAAGAATGATCTTGAACAAAAAAAAAAAAAAGAAAAAAATGTTCTCTACTAAGAGTTCTAAGTAGGAATTCTGATGATAAAACTTTCCAAAACAGAAACTATGATGCAGGATGTAGAATTAATAAAATCTGAACACTTCAAATATATCAGTATATGGAACAGTTATAACAAATTTAGTAAAATAGATAAGGATACAGAATATAAGATAGGGTTAGTTTCATCCAACGCCACAAGATGCTACAAAGTCAAAATATTAACCAGAAAAGTCATCTTCTTAAAATAGCCTTATAAGATTGAGATTCTCATATTCTCACATTCAGAAAAGCCTACATTATCTTCTACATACAACCATTTTCTTAGATCAATGGCTAAAAGTAAAATGAATCCTATAGGTTTAAAGACAATCCATCAACAGGCAATATAGACTAGTGCTTAAAAATTATCCAACTGTGATCAAGTGGTTTCTAGTATACTTCTGGTCATTTTAAAGCTTCGGATTTATGTTGACGTATCATCTTTCTGGTATTCAAATATTATCAAAATTTAGCATCAGCAATTATAAGTTATACTTCAAGGGCAGGTGATCAACAAACAAAATCTTTCACTGGCTAAATGTATGAAGACGGACACACAAACACTTTTGAGAAGTAAAACCCACAAGTGCATTAAGTTACATAAAAAAAAAAAAATACACACCCAAATTCTTCAAGCTTAGGTATAGATTGATAGGATAAAGCAGAAATAAGAGATACCACACCCCACCACACAAGAAAGAAGAGGAATGAATGCTATGATATTCCAGATAGTTTGGCTTGTAAAGCAGATGATCCCCAAAGACCCAGACTAAGTAGCATAACAATACAGTAGAACCATTTTCTGGTGTGGAAAATGAGTCCCCAGTGTCTTTGGGTGGAGATGATTTGGCTCAGTTTCCCTCTATAAAAAAAAACAATTTATTTTCAACTGTTTCACAAAATTTTTATGCAAAGTGGAAATGCTGTTATTTGGTGGTGGGGGGACGACTTTCAGACAAGCAAAACCCAGCAATTTTTTTTTTTTTTTTTTTAAGAGATGCTTCAATTTTGAGTCTACAAGCGAGTTTAATTAATTAATTTTTTTTTTCTAATTGCTGTCCAAATCTTTGGGATGGGGAATCATCATTATTTACATGGTTCTCATCTTTGTTGTTGTTATCATGACATTTCAACCATTATGCTCTCCAAGGAATTCCTAACGGAACCATTTATTTAATCTATGGAGTTAGATTGTTCTTGTTCCACTGTCCATATTTAGGGATATCTGACCTTGTTCTTTTTTTAGTACTGCTCAGTTACTGCACAGGCCCTGTTTCCACAGAGTCTGCACAGGCCCTGTTTCCACAGCCCATGTTTCTAATTATTTGTTAATTACCTTGATTTAATAACGTTAATAGTTTTTCATAGATTTAATAACCATTCAAAATGAGAGAGAAAAAAACGGACAAAAAAAACAAAACAGTACACACATTTTGTAACCTTAGACTGGTACAAGGCCATCAAAGTGAGGCATTCAATTACCAACAGTGTACAAGACTAGTTTATTAACCATGGGCATGAAGAGGATAATCTATATTTACTAAGCTTATCTTAATCTGGTGAAAGTCAAACCCAACAGACTAGCTTGTTAACTGTTACTACATAGTAAATATTAATGAGATACTTCACTAAACTTAGCTTAAAAAACAAAAAGTACAAAGCCACAAAAATACAGGATTGAACTCACTACACTAACAATGGCTGCCAAAGTAAGTTTGTTTACCATTGCCTAGGACCACAGAAATGAAGAACACAAGACACAAGCAATGAAATGATGTTTCTAATCACTGCATTTATGGTAAGCTTCAGAGTCTTATGTGATTGTCAAAAAAAAGAAAAAAATGTCAAGTGACACAAAGATTTTATGAAGGAAAGAATTAAAATTTAATTTTAGTTTAACTGCTACACAAGAGACATTAAGAGTTGCTTCCCTTATGTAAGTCTTCATTTTTTTTTTTTTTTATAGATTATGAATATATCAAACATTCAGTTCAATCTTAAAATTGACAAGAAAATGGATTTAGCAGTTTTACGTGAAGGCAGCCAGAGAATAAATAAAAGGGAAGTTAAAGATGAAACAGCAACAAACATTAAGATAATTTGCACACATTTACATGGAATTCTTTTTTGTGCAAACACCTCAAAAACAAAATGGAATGGAGGTTTTATTTTATTTTTTTTTTTCATCTCTCAACAAAGTAAATTTTCAATTGGTATCTGATCTGAATGAAACAATTGGCCTGGGGTGAGAGTAGGGGTTAGTAAAAGACAGAAAAATGATCTCAAATGTACAAACAATTTCTTTATTTTTAATTTTGTCCTATGAGAGGGAATTTGTAACACATACACACACATAAAAAAAACGTCAGTTCAGGTGGAGTAGTTGATTGATTCGTTTTTTTTATGGCTTATTAACCTTTTGAAGGTTATTTAAAGCCAAGAAATATTTTTAGATTGTGACAATTTTATTTTTTAATAATGGTCTAGTGATACAAGTTTTATTAATTAACCCATAGCTGGGGGGAGAAGAGGTGGATTTATATCTTTCCCAATGACATTAGCATGTAAGTAAATATAATGAACCCAACAAGAATTGGAACTCCATTCTCTGATTAACAATTTGGAGCCACTATTCGTTACACCACCTGCACATCCAAGTTTACAGCACCCGGTATTCCCAAGCAATCACCCATCTAGGTACTGACTAGGTTCAACGTTGCTTAACTTTGGTAATCATATGGAAATCAATGTTTTAACGTGATGTGGCCATATGCCTCTTGGAGGAGTGAGAAACATAGCAAAATGTAAAAAATTATAAAAATCAATCTCCTAAAATAATCACAATATGTATCTGATCCTAAGAGGTTTTTCGAACTATTATTTTTTTTTTAAATTTCATATAACTCTGAACAGTTTAGGAATATACAGGACTATCATCAAATTGCATACATTCATTGATATTGGAAGTTTGATTTGGTTTGTTTTATGGTATATCAACCTCAATGGCTTATTTAATGCTGGTAATATGTTTTATTTTTTATCAAAAATATATTGCTGGCAATAATTTTTTCAAAACAGTATTGTTGGTATTAAAACCTATTTTTATATTTTCATATTGTTTTGACCTCTTTAACTATCTGCCCATAGCTGGGACCCTGATGTGTGGTACCACCCTGGGTCAGGGTGGACCCGAGAACACCAGCAATTAAGAGGTGGTTCCATGCTCCTCAAAACCTCCCAGTCAAAGGCCTTGTTGTCGGATATAGTTTATTGTCTTACCCAGGATGTGGACGTAGTTTATTGTCATACCAAGGACAGGATATTGGGCAACCAAACAAAAAAGAACAATTAGCAATAATCAGATAATATTCTATAAGATTATGGCACCTTTTTTTTTTTTTAGAAATAACTTTACATCAATTCCAGATGACTGATAATTCCTTTGTTCCCAATTTTCAATGTGCAACACAGATTGAGTGCTAAAAATGCAGTAATAATTCTTAAATGCAGCAATGTTATTGGTCCTGATCTGGCATCTTGGGCTTCAGTCACATAAAAATATCTCCCTGCACCTTTTCTATAAATGCTTTCATGATAATTGTTTAGATAAGCTCTTCATTAGGTTACCTAATTAGAGTATTAGACTGGTGACAATGTTTCATCAATTTACAGTTGAATCAGCTAGATGTAACCGTAAATTCTATGCTAACAATTTCTTATTTCACACTTCTCGCTTGTTGTTCCATGTAAATGCAATGCCAATCATTATCTACTGTCTTCCCGATTACACTTCTTTTGTTCTCACACCTTAGTAATGTTTCTGTTTTCTAATTCTTCCACATCCAGTAAAGTATTGTTTTAGAGGCTTTACTGCCTTGCTTGGGATGAACTTGATTAACAAAAACAAAACTATTTCATTGGTTAGTACAGAAATGGCTAAAGTGTAAGTGTGACAGAGTAGTGATAAAGTCAGTGGGCAGTAATAAGAAAAGCTTCAATTTCTTAGACAAGTAACCATTAGGATGAATGGATCCTATCAAAGTGGGGTAAATTAAGCAGTAATAAATAAATTACAGGATTAGTGCCGCTATTGTGTACCTTAATAGATATGCACTAATTGAAAATGCATTAATTGAATGTAAACAAAATTGACAAACAAAATAGTTACCCACTTTCCATTTTTAAATTTTAGAAAATTTTTTAATTAAATCGGTAACTATAAAAAAAAATCAATTTTCAATTACTATGGTTAAACTGAGTAATGTTTTACTGCACTAATCAAGTATTATGCATGCACTAATTGAATTTTGGTATAAAAAATTTCAGTACACTAACCGAATGTGCATTAATTGAGGGATTCCTAGACAACATATCTAAAAAATAACAGTGTTTTAAAATTGAAATTTGTTCCCTTTGATTCTAAGTCACTTTCCTTCTAGGTTTGTCATGAAAATAGCCATTTTTAGAAATTAAAAAAATAAACTGAAGTAAAGGTTCTTAGTTGGATCAAAAATGATGAAAATGCTTAAAGAAAAAAAAAAATTACTTTGTTCCATTTGCATATGTTTCATAAATCATAGGATTTAAATTTTCTAAAAGTGCAAGATTAAAATCTAAAGTAAGTTGCACTCAACTTTCAATAGCTTGAAGTTATTGTCAGGAAACAATTATCATTTTAATTGGAAAAAATATTTTAAATGTCAAAATAATTCAACTCATTATCTAAAATTTTGTTAATATTATTATTAAAAATTATAGAAACAATTTGTAAGTGAACAATATTGATGAACAAATATGAATATGGCAGATTTTATGTAGCTTCCTCCACAGAAATGTGATAACTAAAGTTTAAAATGCATTTTTAAAAATGAAAAATCTTTCTTGAAACTTTTATTTTAGTTAATTCCAAGCTAATAAAATAAATTTAATTATTCCAATAAAAAAATAAACAACAAAAAAAACAAAAAAAAACAACCTTTTTCTGTATTTCAAAATTAAATTGACCGATTTTTAACATCATTTTTATCTACTTGTCATCACAGTGAAATTCTCTATTAAACATTTTTTCATGAATAAAATATACTTTTTTGAAATTTTATTTCAGGAATATTAGATGATTTAAAACAACTTTGACTTCCTTTAAGTTTAAAATATGACAAATGCATTTTTAACATTATGGTAGGTGTTTATTGAAAGTGTTGACACATTGACAGCTTGACTGAAAGTCTGAAGTTTATCTAATTTTTATTTGTAAAAATTACTTGAGGGATACAACATGAGTGCCTTTTTATCAGTAATCTTAAAAATTTACAAAAATATTCTCCGTAATCTAATGTTTTATCGAATTTTAGGCACTTCAAGATTAAATTTACTATAGTTGTCACTTTTATTTACAAAAATTGTCATATTTATATACACACACAAAAAATTCAAATTTAAAAAAATATTAAGGGGGCTTTTCCATTTATGATAGTAAATATAGCTTTTTACTTAATACTTGTATCACCTAACTAGTACAAATTAAAACAGAAATTTAAAAAAGATTTAAAATTTTATTTTTTTTACAAAGAAAAAAAAAGGTCCTGCATATAACTAATATGAACATTAAATGGTACAAAAATGAATTTCTCAAAATTTCATTAAATAAGTGAGGGGCTAACAGAATTAAAAAAGAAAAAAAAAAAAAACATTTTTAGAATAATTTATTTGTGAATAAGTCTTGAAAGTTTCAATAAAATCCAACAATTATTTGATTTTTGCAAGAATTTCCAAATCAATGTCTTTCACTGCAAAAAAAAAAAAAAAAAAAAAAATCCCCAAAACTTTGTCCTTTTTTACCCTCATTTCAAATTTCATCAATGTAAGTTCAAGTTTCTTTGTTCTACATTGGACACACACTTTCCAATCACATATAAACTTTGTACATACTCACTTTAGAGAAAAAAAGAAAAGACAACTGAATGCTATTATTTGTTAATGGTGTTGGGGATGATTTCGAAGTAATTTTATAAAAAATAAAATAAAATAAGATAAAAATTTCAAAGGCTGAAAAAATAGTTCAAAATCTGTATAAAGGGAAGTAACTTATATTCATAATTCAGAGTTATTTCCCTTGGCACCCTTCCGAAACTTATCAATGATTTTCGTCATTTTTGTCTCTTATATCCAAGAATATAATTTCTTTGCTGATCACTTCTTTTTATGATAATGATGTTGAGGACTAAGTAGACAGATTCTTGCATGGAAGAGCCGATAGCACTAACTACATAGCAATATTGGAGGAGGACGAAGTCGATTTTGTCGAGGCTTTCCTTCTTGTTGTTTGATGTCTTCCTTTTCCCTTCTGGTGACTAGAAAGTTTTTGGTTCTGATGATGATGGAACATCGCCAGTTGGTATGGTCTTAGGCTTGTCTTTCAAACGATTTAGGCTCAAGTCCACTGGCTTTCTGCGTTGTTTTGAGTTGGTCCTAGTATCTTCAATAAGGGCAACACCAGTCTTTTCCCTGAAATGGGCTCGCTGAATAAGATTTGACATGGAAACCTTGACTTTTCCATTCTTGCTACATGTCCTGCCCATCGAAACCTCAGATAATTTACAAATAATCATAAACGACGTAAAAAAGTGTGTTGCTTTTACTCCCCCCCTTTTCTGAACAATTTAGTAGAAGGTAAAAAAGACAAATATCCAAGTAAATGCTATTTTAATCAATATTATCATACCTCATTTTTAAATAAATTATATTTTCTTTTTACACATTAACAATAATAAGATAATGAAAATCTAAACTTTATAAAAAAAGGAGTCCTTGCAAAACTAAACAGAGCATTGTGATGATATATATATATATATGTGTGTGTGTATATATATATATATGTGTGTGTGTGTGTGTGTGTGTGTGTGTGTGTGTAGATAGATAGATAGATAGATAATATTAGTGGTAAATATACATACATATGCAAAATATATAAATACCCATACATGTATATTTTTTTTTTTAATAAAAATTCCAAGAGGAAGAATCCAGGTAGAACTCAATGTCCAAGACAGAGTAAGGATATAATAAAAAGGCTTAAACACTAATGATATATGCGTTTATTTATATATATATATATATATATATATATATATATATACGATAAACGCTCATATAAGCATGTTTATCGTTGCTTAGAAATCATCTATGTAAACACTGACAGACTATCATCACTGTCTTTCCGTATATTGCTCAATATGTTGTAATTGACATCTTTGATAAAGCTTAGTTTATATTAAAAAAATATTGATCAATATTGTGAATTTCTTTCTTCGTTCAACGATAATGTTATTAAACTTATCAGATGTTATGAAAAAATTTACATAAAATAGACAATACTTGTCTATATTATTTAATGAAACGTGTATGAATGAAAATATGCAGCCTAAATACACACACTATATATATATATATATATATATATATATATATATATATATATATATATATATATATTTTAAAGGCTCAATATATATTCCATGGTTATAATTTATTACATTGGAATCATAATCACAATCAATTCATCAGACCTACAAATTTGGAATTTGTAAGTCTGATAAATTGGATCCTGATTATGATTCCAATGTAACCATGGAATATTAGTGTTTGAGCCTTTTATATTCTTACTCTGTCCTGGACACACTGAGTTCTACCTGGATTATATCCTCTTGGGAATTTATATATATATATATTAGTTTCGTATTCATTTTATTAAGTAGACTCACATTCCAGTTTGCCATTATTGTTGCAGGTATGATATACCAGGAGACACGTGTTTTCCAACCCAAACTTGACCAGCACTCCCACTACAAATTCTACTTCCCTTCCTTTTACTGTACCCTATCAAATCTGGGGAAGCAACTCCTGTTTCTTATTTATGAATTACTACACCTCCAAATGAGAATGATTCTGTTTTATTTCAGGCCAAGAAGCCAGAATCAAATGTAATTAATGATAGAACTGAACAAATTTCTCAAAAATCATTGAATGATGGTGCCAAAATATCTTGTATTTCCAAGAATCAGTGTCAGCATTCCCAAGAATTATTCATCCGTGCATTCTTCATTCCTTTTTTTCCCTAATTTCTGAAAGCACCAACTACCAATAACAAAACTTTAATTTTCCTATTTGAATTTTTTTGATGAATTTTAATTTCCCCTTCTAAGCTCAATGACTATACATATCTGAGGAAATTCCCCTATGCATATTCAAATAATTGAATTTAACATCTTTAAATATCGCAATAACAATCATAACTATGAATGCACGTCATTATTTAAAGAAGTAAGAGGGTACAAATGAAATGATTCAAAATTGGAAAAATTTTCCATTTCACTGAAGCAGGTATTACATGCATGAGAGTGTTATCACTTCCACTTACCATGCTCTTTCTTATCATTATGTACATATGCTTTATTTTTCTCATTAAAACCAAACAACATCTCTGATATATCTTTTTCTTCTGTCTTTCCAAACAATCAAAACGGAATGGCTCTTTATTTACCCGAAGTAATGGCAAGGAGTAATACATGTGCTAACAGAGGAACAAGAAGAATTTATAATATATTATTCTGTAACATTATTTGCTTTGTCTTAAATTCTAATAAGAAGAATTGTTATTTCATAAATTATGTAAAATAAGTCTTTCATTTTTGTTCTGAAAACATTTCAATCAGATAATTATCCAGATAACACATAGGTAGCCCTTAATCTTAATATCAAGTCACTTTCTATTTGTAGAATCTATATCAGGCTTTGGCAATCTTTTCTGAGCAGTGGGCCATGATCTATGGATCATCACTAGGCAGGCTGTACTGCTAAAAAGATTCAATTTTTCATAGTAGTTACCTCACTACAGAAGACCACATGTGTAAACATGTATGTTAGAAATAAGTTTTATTTTTTAGACATGGAGAAAGCAGCAAAATAATATTACTAAAAGCACAACCTGAAATAATTCAATGACTGCCACAATCACCATAAGAAAGCTTGAAAATGGATCAGTCATAATGTTTGAAATAAGATACCATTCCCTGGAATAATAACTAGGTTCCTTTTGAAATTTACACAATCAGTGAAAGCAAGAGAATCTCTCATTTCAACACAAATCCTATGATGGATTACAACAAACTTTCCTATTAGTGTAAAACGGATTTCAAGGAGAAAAAGGATATCTTTATTTAAGGGATTATTACATACATGAAAAGAAGCTAAATCCTAATACATGCATCAATTTTCTTGTGATCAGGTTTGAGTAAATATTAATGCACATACACTGTAAATCATATTCATGGGTTTAAATTTTTTTTAAGTAACGTTCACGCAATACAAGGCCGAAGAGAAACTCAAGGTAGAGTGTTACCATGTAGAGTTATATAAACATAGGAAAGGACAAGGGTAAGGAGTAAGCAGACTTTAGAAAGAACTGAAAACCTGATCATAAACAAGAAACAAAGGATAAACCTCTACTCCTGTTCAAAAGACAAGGGAGGAGTGTGAACCAGACTACTCCTATTGGAAAAAAGCTTAATAACAATTGAGTCAACAAATTTGGAATTTGCCAAGGTAAGAAGGCTTGGAGAATTTAACACTCAGAGGATACATTGAAAGCAAGGAAAGCAATAAGTGAATTAACAAATTTGACCAAATTAAAGGCAGAACATGTACCAGTAAGAGAAAGAGAGATCAAAAAGGAGATAGTATTGTCAAGAGACTCAATTCAGGAAGCTGTGGAGGGTCGTGATTGTTCACATCCTGAAAAGCACGTAATTTCCATATTTTCATGATCTTATTGGTGAGTAACGAAGCTGAAAAATTTATTAAGAGCTACATATGGCAGGAAGTTGTGGAGAGCCATGATCACCAATGTCCTGAAAGGGGACAGTCCATAGAAGATCTTCAAAATATAACCAAGATTGATAAAGACAAAAATACAATGTTCAAACCATTGACAAGGTCATATATAACTTTAACACTGAATCTTTCCTTTAAAGACGGGTTATGTTTTAACTGTTTGTCTAGAGCAATTATCAACAAGTAAGTAACAGTTAAATAGGTATTTGACACTCTAGGTTCAGTTAAGTGACAAGGGCGGTCAACAGGATCTTTATAAAAAAAAACAAAAAAAAACCTTTTCTCAATATAAATGAACTAATGATACACAAGCTGAACATATAACTGGAGTTTATTTCATTCTAAACACTGAAGCCTCCAAACTTTAAGGTTGAATTAAAGATTTAATACTAAAGGCATTTGTGTCTGGTTGCCATCAGGAAAAGGTTATGTAACATTCATAGTCTAAGAATTTAAGAGAGAGCAAAGAAAACTGATGATGAATGGAGAAGAAAAACAAGTTATCAATCAAGGGCACTAAAAAAAAAAAATCTTCTATATGAATAATTGGTGCTCAATTCTCGCACAGAATTCTGGGGATAAAAGGCCCCAACTCTATAGTAATTTGAGATTTATTCTAAACAATACAGAATTATGGCACAAGGCTGAAGGGGGGAAATAGGGTGGAGCTGGTCTTCATTAGTTATTCTAGTCAATCCAACTCATGACCCATTCATTCAATACCATTTACTCATGCACCACAAGAACACATCAATACTGCATATTCATAGGGGACCTACAAAACATCCCATGACATAAAAATTTGAAAGCCTATAAAGTTCATTTTTTTTTTAAAGAAAAATATATAAAAATTTCATGATTTATGAAATGATGGGGGAGGGGAGATGAACCCAGAAAATAAACTAAAAATGCAAGACAAAACTAAAACAAAAATGATGGGGGAGGGGAGATGAACCCAGAAAATAAACTAAAAATGCAAGACAAAAAAAAAAAAACAAAAATGATGGGGAGGTGAGGTGAACCCAGAAAATAAACTAAAAATGCAAGACAAAACTAAAACAAAAATGATGGGGGAGGGGAGATGAACCCAGAAAATAAACTAAAAATGCAAGACAAAAAAAACTAAAACAAAAATGATGGGGGAGGTGAGATGAACCCAGAAAATAAACTAAAAATGCAAGACAAAACTAAAACAAAACACCGTTCAAAATAATAAGAGTGGCCGCTGTATTCTACCAAAAGAATCAAGAAGCACACTCACTAATGAAGTGTATTCCTCACGAAGGGGAAAAATAAATGATGGAATGGGAAAATCAAAGGCTGACCCTGTCAAGATGAAAAATGGGGGCCTAAAACAAACTGGGGAGGTTGGGAATCTCAATATGGGCCATAGTGAAAGAGAATGCCAGGAACAGGCTTGGAACAACACTTATTCACATTAACTAGGAAACAAAATAATAGTGTCTAACTTAACCAAGGAAGGCTTCACAGACTAAAAGCTAAATATCTGTATTATATATTATTGACTTCCAGGCAATATCACTTTTCAGGTTTAACTAATTTGCATATTGATTTTTAAAAAAGTTTATTTCATTAATTAACTGTCCTTCATTAGTTCTTTTATTCGAGGATTGTTTTGATTTTCACATCAAAAATAGTTCAGTTTAGGAATATTGTCTTATATAGTGCAGAAAAGTGTTTGAAATTTGCATTTTACTTGGCCTTCAACAAGTAGGCATCTATAATTTATAAAACTTTCCTTAACTATAACAAGCCTGCCGACTAATTAATTTCTTCAGTCTTTACAGTCATATTCTTTGAACAAATATATTGAATGTCCACAATCCCTTCAATATTTCTTAAATAGTGAACATTAATCCCATAGAAAAACAACTAATTTTTCCTAGAAAAATGACCAGGTTATGTTTTTCATTCATGCAAATATACATGTATTTTATTTCTATCAACAACTATTAAATGTTATTCAGTTTCACCATGTTTCATTTGTTTAAAAATGGCTAAAATTCTAATGTTTAGCTATCTGAATAAATACAAATGTTTTCTTTCATGTTTACAACCAATTTATGAATGAAACATTTAAAATTTTTCTTTCAAAGATTTCAAATAGTGAATATATCTTATTTTGCAAAGTGATAGCGAGTAGGTGAAGCCTGCTAGTTTATATATAAAGTTTTCAAAATGGCTTTAAAGAAAATAATGATGATGGATTGTGAATCTTCACAAAATATTTTCTTGATTGCAAAGGCAGAAAAACTGCTAAAAATTACAAAAGATAGAAAGTTATGGAGAGCCATGATCGCCTATGTCCTGAATGGATGAGGTCATATAGAAGATCCTAGAAGCACTAAATAAAGTAGCTAGTGTGTTTGTGTGTGTTTCTTTGAAGCAATATGAATAACCAATATTTTTTTCCAATGGTTTTATGTCTATATTTAATCTATTTTGTCTTTTGTCGAATAAGCAAGGAATGTTATTTATTGTTCCTTCATGGGTAAATTAGGTCATCAAGCACATGATTACAATTTCACAAAAAAAAAAAAAAAAAAAAAAAAAATCTCATGCAATGAGAATCAAAGATAACAGACAACTAAACAATTGTTGGTGAGGCTCAGTAACAAAACCATTAACTTTACAAATGGACAAATTTTATCAAACAAAACTTTGTCTTATTTTTCTTTTGTTCTTTTTACAAAATACATTGGCTTGTCTAATCTATTCAGCTTTCTACAAGTAAAATTTTGTCCAACACAAAGACTGTTGGTCAGTCTTGTTCATAATCCAATTTAAATGATCAATATTGAGTTGCCCCGGAGCTTTCATTGTATTGACTTTTTTTTTACCTCACCCCAACCAATAACCTCTTCTGTGAAATGGTTAGTGAAGTAGATGACGCTGCAAACACTCATTGTGTGTGTGTGTGTGTGTGTGTGTGTGTGTACACTCACCCATATGTGTGCGAACATTGAGGGTCAACACCCAGTGGTGTTATGTTTTGTCTACTATTTATATATTCTGGTAAATGGTGCATTATAGGTCGAAGGTCTATGGTATTATCCTAATAGTTATTAGGTAGGCAGTAATGGTTGTTTCAAATTATTCTAGAGGCTATTGAGTGGAAATAATTGTGGATCTGGATGAAATTATTTGTAGCTATTTTATAGTGTCGTTTGTTAACTTTTTTTATCCAGTATTGATAACTTTATTATTTGTTGTTTACTGTTATTATTATCACTGTTTTTATATTTACATAAGCTCTATCACTGACATTGACCACTTTAACCCATAAATATAGCATACCTTAAAAGTGTGTGTGTGTGTGTATATATATATATATATATTCATGCATGTTTCATTAAATAATATAGACAAGAATGATACTGTAGAATGTTTAAGGCCAACAAATTCTAAATATGCATGTAAACAATTTCTACTTTTATGCATATAAAAAATATTAGGAAAATTAATGACAAAGTGGAAAAAATTTTTTGTGTGATGTGTTTCAACCTTTAGGACTTCATTAGACTAAAATGATGCTTATGTTGATGTTACTATACATATGCATGAAGGAGAGGCGACAATGCAATTTTAAACTTCAAAACTTTTTTTTTTTAAATAATATATGTTTGGATATATTGTCTACCCAAGTTCATTTACTTTCTTCTTTTTTTTTTTTTATTAAGTATTGGGATAATAAAAGATCAGCTAAAAAAAAAAAAAAAAAAAGATGAAATGCTGTAAGAATCTGGACACAAATTTACTGTTGAGGACTTACAGATTGAAGTACTTTCTATAGACTTTTACCTTAGTAAATTTCTCTTTTAATAAAGTAGACTTAACAAAGAAAAGCATCATTGAAAATATGGTCAAACCCATTACGTCATTAAGTGTGCCATTTTGTACAAAAAAATCCCTTTTGTGTTCAAATATAATCTTTTATTTAACTTCCATTTTCTCACATATAATATGCATATATATATATATATATATATATATATATATATATATATATATACACAGACACACACATACATACATACACACTAGATTACCCATGCCATCAAAAACTGATATTTTCTGTTTTTACATTTTATTTGGTTTTCATACATGAATCTTTATATTTTCCCCCCAATTATTATAGTTTATACATTTGTGCATCCATACATTGATTTATGCTACTTTCTTCATTGTTTTTATGTTTTTGATCTTTTATAAATTTTACCTCATTTATTATTATTATTCATTTGAATAGTCTCACATTATCATAAAATGTTGCTATCTGTACAGGCAGAGATGTGTCCAAAACCTTGAGCTTATAAATTCCAAGGAAACTCAGCATTTTACATATACCTTATAAAATCATGGATGCATTACACTGTAAAACCTAAAATATTTTTGGTGTAAATTTTATTACAATGAAAAAAATCTTTTTAACTTTCATTATTTACCAGTATTTGTACATATACTTACTTACTTACTACATGAAAATGTAAGTACCAAAAAAAAATATTAAAAATGAAAACATATACTAAGAGAGCATTTTTTTTTTTACAGCTCCATGAATTCCAATTATAAATGTATTTATTGTGCTCAAAGTAGATGTCAGCAATTTGAAAAGAAAATTAACTCACTTTTGTCATCATTTTCTTGGTACGAAGGTAAGAGATAATAAATCCGAGAAATACTTAGATAAATTCTTTCTTAAGAGTTCAATTATAGACAAAAGAAGAATTTCCCATGTAAGCAAAATTCAGAAAGAAAATTGTCAAACTAAAGAGAAAAATAATGAAATAACATTCTACCTTAAAAAAAAAAAAAAAAAAAAAAAAAAAAAAAAAGATCTAGCTAACCAAGCCAATCACAAACTTTTTAAATGATCTTTTTAAAAGAATCCTGTAAACTTTATCATGAAAGAAAATCATTTCTACACAGCAAGAATCAAGAGTTTTTCTTTCAGTTGAGTTCTTGAAAGAGAAAAGGATTTTATGTACAAGTAAACCAGTGCTGACTACTTAAAGTCAGTAACTAACACAGTATTTGTCATGAAAACTTCACCCCACCCTCAGAAAAGTAAAATTATTGCTTTAAATTTTATCCCATTAAGAGGATCAACCATCTTAATATAAGGAGGAGGAAAAATGTAAAAGAAAGAAAAAAGTTTACACCTACATTACCCTAGAAATACAAACACCTTCCTATTCAAACTTTTCTGGAGCAGGGTCAGGTATATCTTGCAGAAATAATTCAAAGGAATTAATCCTCTTTTTAAATAAACATCCATATCATTTCACAGTGAACAGATACTACACTGATTCCTATTCAGACTTGCCAATTCCTACATAAATAATCCTGTCAGATTTTTGATGGGTACTATGCTAAAATAACAGAACCTGTTATACTTTATGCTTCCTAACTATAATATTTATGTCTTCTTGACCACCAGCTGCAAACTATTAAAAGGTATATCAAAGGTGTACCTGCCTATCTGATGAAATTTCTCCATCTTGTATTTTCAACCAAAACACGAAAGGATAAGATGAATTTAAAAATTAATAAAATTGTTTATTTAGCTGATACATTAGTAAGTTCTACCCCAGTATAAACCAAGTTAGTGTAGGAATTCTGACACAAACTCAGTTTATACCGGGGTTGAATAAGACTGACAAATTTTTTGTTGGTTGAAATAAGTCTATTCTGCACATGAAGTAATTTTGGATTTTATTGTGTACTAATTATTTGCTCTGTAATAATACATTGTGGATCAGTTTTAATATTTTTATGTTACTAAGATTCGTCCACTTGTTAGGGGATATGAAAGTGTTGTGGTAAACCCTCCTACAGTAGAATGAACTCTTCCTCCTCTCATAAATAATAACTGCGAGAGTCGGTTGGGGTGGGGTGGGGGGTCAGACGCAGTGTTAACCTACTGTTTGGATATACACCTCTAATTGCTTATTACTAACACTCTTGCTTTGTATATATCTGTTATTTCAATATACTTGTTCAACCTACCTTCATCTTCCATGTCTTTGTTTCTGACCACTAAAAAGGCCACAAAGCACACTTTTACCTATATGAGTGCTTCTTAAACTTTTTTAATTCATGACCCCATTTTTTCATAAGATTTCTCTTTGCATTGACATGTCTTAAATTATATAATTTTATATAAATCAATAAATTTTAATTTGTATATACATGGTGCGATGGGTAAATTGTCGCCATTTTTTATTTTGCACATGTGCATTGTTTTTGCTTTTGTCAACTGCACAGCATAATAGGGTCAATTTGGCAGTGTTTATGAGAAAAAGAGCACCATAACGCAATTCATTCCACCATAATTTTGGAAATGGCATGGTGTACTGCTTGCCATTCACACCAGAAGCTCCAGTACGAACATTTCAGAGTGTTTAGGTGCCAATCTGAGGACATTGCAGAAGATTCGGAAAGAGTTGGATGAGTACCTTGAGGAAGTAGTGCTTCCCCGAATCAAGAGGATGGCTGCTGGAAAGCCCCAGTCATGGCTGTGAGACAATTTTTGTGACCACATCACCCCTGACATCTGGCCACCTAACTCCCCAGACTACAACCTCCTTGATTATGTGTGGGGGTGCAGTTGATCGAGAGACCAACACCTTGGAACATCAAAGATGAACTGAAGGCAATGATTCTGAGCATTCACCAACTTAAACAAGGAGACTGTTGAGAAGAGTTGCAGGAGATTCTGAAGTTGTATGGAGGCTGTGGTTGAAGCCAATGGCGATTTTATTGAATAAATTCACTCTTTACTATTTCAAGATATTTTTGTGCAATTTTGGTAAATGTATTTGTTAAAATGCAATGCCTTGTTATTTTCACTTATAAGACAATTTATCAATCGCACCCTCTTTTTCTGTGTGTATATATATATATATATATATATATATATATATATATATATCTCCATCCTAGTGAGCCAGAAATTACCTTCTTCAGTTTCACCTAAATGGATCTTCAGAGTAAGCTGGCTTTTATACTCAGCTCTACTTAGTGTATTGAGCACTTTACATTTTTTTGATTGTTTTTTTTCTTTGGACTAGAAATTATGACACCAAACTTAAACAAAGAGACTGTCCATAAGATTTGCAGGATATCCCGAAGTCATCTGGAGGCTGTGGTTGAAGCCAATGGCGATTTTGTTGAATAAATTTACTCTTAAGTATTTCAAGATATTTTATTGTTATTTTGGTAAATATATCTTAAAATAATGTCAGTGTTATTTTCATTTCTGCATAATTTAAATGCCAATTTATCCATCGCACCATTTATGCGTTTGTGTGTGTGTGTATATATATATATATATATATATATACACACACACACACACACACATACATACAAGTCCAAATTACTGAATGCCTTACCAGAAAAGAAAAAAAAAAAGAATGAAAGTAAAAAATAATAATAACAATGGTGGTGTAAGCAGAATGACTCCAATGTTGTTTTTTTTTCCATTCACAGTGTATATTATTCTGACAGATCCAAGTGTTTATCATTGTGTCATTGATAATGACTTTAAGACTGATTTGCAGACATTTGTTTTTAACTCACAACTCAGTTACTTCTTTTAATATTATTATTACCAGCAAAGTGTGTGTTTTATTAACAGATCTTCTTTTTCATCAACTCTATCGGGACATAAATCAAGGCTCAATAAAATTTGCATCAGAGCAAGTATGCACACAAGTCAAAGTTTGTATATATTTGGCAGTGAGGAGAAAGGACAATAAAAGAATAAGACTCAGGAAGGTAGATGTTGATTGATGCTGCATTTAAATTTTTGAAGAACATAGGTGACAGGGAAAACAAAAAACTGGAAGACAATTCCACAGGTGCTAGAGAAGTGCTTGAAAAGAAGCAATTCAAATAGAACTTACGGATACATCTAAACATTTCCACAGTAAAACAATAAGGCCTATTTGCCAATCTAGTAGTATGCTTAAATTCATGCTGCCAAGATACCAAGGAGGAGAGCTTATTAGAACAATTGCCATGAAAGTATTTATAGAAAAGACAGAGGGAAGCCATGTTACAGCAGTGGGAAAGTGGTTGATGTCAAAATGCCAGGTTATGATTGATAATATAACAGATTCTTTTTTGGATTTTGTTATCAATTGAGAAATATATAATCAGAACACCAGACAAGACATAGTAGCAATATTACATTCTCAGAGGAATGGTAGATTTATAAATGTGCAACATGGATTCTAGTGAGAAAAAATGTCTGCAATGATAAAGCAAGCTCCTGTGGTAGGAGATGTGAGTTCATATTGAATTATAAGTAACGTTTTCCATGATCTGAGCATGTTTGCATTTTTTGCCGACAAGATGCAGTAACAAAATTTAGTTAGTCATGAGAATAAATCGAGAAAGTTGGTACCATCTCTCACTAAGTGGATGACACTGAATCACTGTGCTTATTATGACGACAAAATCATGACCTAATTCTATCCTAGAATTTCTTTACCAACATTTCAGCTGTCTTAATTTCATCAAACTAAAACGGTTTCCTTGAATTGCTCAATCTCATAATAAACTTCCAGATAGAATTTCCAAAGCCTGACTCATTTACAGACTCTTAACTATTTCTCTTTCTGACCATTTAAAGCCCCCCCCCACCCAGCTTCACTCACCCATACCATCTGCACCCTTACCAATCTCACTTTGTCAGCTTCACCACCTCTCTCTTTCTCTCTTCACCTGTCTTTTCTTTCACATATTTTGTTAATTTAATTTTAATACCATGGGAAAGAGTAGGGTATCTTTTCCTCAGGGTGGCCTGCCAGGGTCAATTTCCTGTTCTCTACTCTTAAATCTTCAATCTTAAAACCAAAAACACACCATTATAAATTTCTGATGCGGAATTCAAAGAATGTTTACTCAAGTCAATACCAGCAACCTGTGTGTATGCATTTTTTTTAATACATGCGATAAAAATCTATCTTGTTTTCATTCACTTCTCTCATTTCAAACTAAGTCTATGTGTATATGCATATATGTTTCATATATATATATATATATATATTGTCACGTAGCAACGATTTCATTAACCATATAGGCGTTAGGCTAAAGTAAAATCTTAAATAAAGAGAAAATTAGTTAGATATAAAAGAAAGATAAATAAATAGATAAAAACAGAAATTTAATCCAATGCTTCCGATTCATGAGCGAATATATTCTATGATCAGCCATACCCCACTCTTCTCTTCACAAATTCTTTCTCTCTTATCCTCTCTTCCACCCGCCAGCCAAGGGCCCATGAACTTAGAAGTGACCCGACGCGAGGATGACCTGGTTCTAAGATTTCGCGTTTGACCATGAGTAAACTCCAGACACCATCAGGGTCTCATGCTGCGATTCACGGATCGGGACGTCGGAGCATGCGTTGAACTTTTGGCCATCACACAAACACTGCGTGATTTGCCCCTATTCTCCTGCGTGCCGGTCAAGGACGAAGGGAACCCACGTGACTGTCTGTGGGGACAGCGAAAACCAAAGAAGGATTTTTCAGTTTCCCTCTGACCAGCGGCAGTTGAACATCGCTGGGCAAAAATCGTCAGACCGCCCACTGAGATGAGGAAGACCACGGTTCTATC
Source organism: Acanthosepion pharaonis (assembly GCA_903632075.3). Classification (NCBI taxonomy): domain Eukaryota; kingdom Metazoa; phylum Mollusca; class Cephalopoda; order Sepiida; family Sepiidae; genus Acanthosepion; species Acanthosepion pharaonis. The sequence goes on along the minus strand of CAHIKZ030004991.1, from coordinate 1,370,015 downwards.
GACCAGTGATTGAACACTTGCGAAAAGAAGAAGAATCCAGGAACATTGTCGGCCGCCAAGATACTGATTTATCATCAGAACTCTCGCTTGGTGAATCAAAACTTTGTGAAGATACCAGCCCGACTGCAAGATAAGTTGGTTCTTTTGGCTCGATCTATTTTCATATATGTATGTATTCGCTCGCGCCTTCTATTCTTTACTGATGTCCTCCCCTTTGTTAAATGAATGTTCTTTTTTTTTTTTCTTTCTTTGTTTACTATATATATATATTTATAAATAAATGTTTAATTTTTGAAAGCCATCGTCTTGTGTCTGTTCTTCGTTGATTCCTTGTGTCGCTTCCATTTCTGAGTGAAGACCGAGAAAAAGAAACCACGTTTTCCTTTTTTTTTAGAACCCGTGGTTCATCTATATGCTACAAGTTCGTAACAATATATAAGTGAACATTGAAGTCAACACTCAGAGGCAATGGGCTGTTTCATGCTAGATGCAATTGTCAGGCTGTTATTCACATATGCTCTATCTCTGATATTGAGCACTTTATCCCATAAATATTTACACTTTAAAGCTATATTTCTGCATATTAAATATATCTTCATTCAAACAGGTTTCATTGTATAATAGAGACATTGTGTCTATTTTTATACTGATCCTTTCCAGTTCTCTAATCAATTTCTTGATGTTAAGCTGAAATTCTTCAAGGAAAGTGCTGTTGATTTTTTTCCAACCCAAGTATTTTTCATATTTTCCAAGATCATCTTCAGGGGTAAATTACAAAGACAAATTTATTGTAACTGTGATAAAATCTGCATTCCATTGTGATGGTGATTTTTAAAAACATGCACAAATATGCACTGTAATTATTTTAAAACTAAGTTTATCCATTGTAGCTATGGAATTTTCGGGCAAAACAAGTGTTTCAATATAAGGGAGCTGACCAGATATTGGTAGAAATGCAAAATGGCATTAAATTTAGTTTATCCCTGAAGATTGAAAGTACTTGGGTTAAAACTGATTAGACAAGTGGAAAGGATCAGTATAAAAAGAAATGTCTATATTATTCAATGAAATGTGTTTGTGTGTGTGTGTGTGTGTATATATATATGAAATAGTCTGACAATTATTTTAAGACATTTTTGTGCTTATACATTCTTTTTATAGATACAAGTATTTAAGTAAATGCTTTGTTTATAATAAACAGTATTAAACAACATTTACTGGCCTGAATGTCTGATAAATTTTCATAGAAAATATTCATCCTCCAACAGGATTTGAATCTGTATCCTATACAGAACCATCATTTAGCTTGACGTGCCTTTAACCGATTTGGCCATAGAAGAGTGTTCGGTTAGCAAGGTCGAATTTACTTTCTTTAAACTTCAATCTTCCATGAATCTCTCACGTACACTCATATCTGCTCAAAGCACATCCAAATGTAAACAAATGACGTCACACATGAAATGGACAAAGTTCGACAATAATTTTAAGACATTTTTATGTTGTTTATACATTCTTTTTATAGATACAAGTATTTAAGTAAACAGAGCATTTACTTAAATACTTGTATCTATAAAAAGAATGTATGAACATAAAAATGTCTTAAAACAATATATATATATACACACACACACATTATATTTCTGGGTATACAACACACATTTTGAAATATTTCTGAAAATGCTAAAACTAATAAAAATTGTGTGCATATTTTAATATTATTTTGCTTTATAATCATATAAGTAATTCTGGGAGGTATGTCATCAAAGTGCAGGTATACCAAACATCAATAATTAGGGGTTTATAATCTACCCAAATTCAATAACCTGGGTCTATGACACAAGGTGACTTTTGGAGGAATTCTTTTTTGGTGGGGGGAGTTGGGAGAATGCCCTGTATGATGAGACAGTTCATTAGAATAAGGTTTTACCATATTTCTTTAACAAAATATTTTTTATCCTATAACTTTATATGAATCATTATTCAGGCATTAATCTGTTTTATTTCACTTGCTATGACTTTTGCTGTTACTTTTCAGATAAAACTTTTCTCATCAGGAATGATGATTTCAGTTTCAATTCAGCTAATTTTTCAATATCTTGTTGGAAACACTGTCTTGATCAGAACCTTGCTCAGAGTGTAAAAAGACATTTTAAGAATACACAACATGTGGTGTGTGGGGGTGAGGGATACCATTTCTGGCCTCCATGATTATTTGCGGCTTTGTAGTTGCAACTAGAGGACACAGGTTTGTCATACAGAAAAATCACAACTTTTTTTTTTTTTTTACCCAGAAAAAGATTTTTCTCTTCAGTGTCATGCAAACATGCCAAGGTATGAATCTGAACTTGATTACATTTTCTGTACCAATGTTGGAAATTCAGTTCTCCAGGATTTTATTTGGTCATTTAGAAGGTTGGTTATAAAGATTAAAAAGTACATTTTCTTTCTGAATTATATAAACATTATGATTTATTTTACGATGACCTTGTACCATTCATTATCTCAACATTCAATGCATTTTGTAGTGTGGGTTTTAAATGCTCTTCCTTGATTGATCACTATAGATGAATGGGAAAAAAGAGTGGCATGATCAAAAAGTGATCCAGTTGCCAAAAAAATCCTAATAAATGAAAAACTGGTTGAACAAATCATTTTGGATTATTCATGTGCTTCAACATTGAGATGGGACAGCTGCTACTAGACTTTGGAAAATAGAAAAAAAAAGCAAAGAGGGCAGACTGCCACTAGCTGGTGAAAAGGTTCCTCTATTATGGAACTTTAACTCCTCCCAGTTTAATTAGGAAAAGTCATAACTCATACACATCATAGACCAAAATATTTGGTTTGAGACTGATTAAATAAAAGAGTCAAAGGCTTTGAACTGTCATGCCCAATTCAAAATGTCATTCTTCCACTCCCAGTTTGTTTAATTAGGAAAATCATATATTCTTCTTCATTTTCTATATACCATATCCTTTCAGGACATTGGTGATCATGGCTCTCCACAATTTCCTGTCATTTTAGCTCTTAATAAATTTTGTCATTTTGTTTTCTCTTCCAAACTCTGCTCCACCATCCATTCGCTCAAGTTTGCAAGGCAAGTTGTGCGTTGTTTGTCCCTCTTGCCTTCAATCTATCCTGTGGGTATCAAATTTTCCAAGCCCTCTTTCCTCATTCTGTGCCCTATAAATTTCATCTACACTTTCTGATGTTAACGGCAAGTGTCCTTTTTGTTTCCATTTTCTCTAAAATTTTATTGTTCACATATTCAGTCCATGGTATCCTCAGCATATTTCTGTAGAACCACATTTCCATCACCTCAAGTCTCTTCTTAATTTGTAATGAAATTGTCCAGCATTTACTCCTATATAGGAGAACTGATATTATGTAACAGTTCAGTACTCTTTTCTTTGTCTCTAACAAAATTTTTCTATTAATACTTTGCTTAACTTTTGGAAGGCATCTTTTGCTATCCCAATGTGCCTTCAAATTTCAGTGTTGCACTTTCCATCCTCTTTTAAAACACTTCCCAGAAGAAACCTTACATTTGAGTTTAAGCAATAAGACATCTTAGCACAATTCTGAATGCACCATGAATATAAAAATATATATAAAAAAGTCAGAATAGAATTCATTTCAACTCACCAAATGTCAGTATGTGATGCTGAGGTAGTTAACATTAATTCTGAGCAGAAAAAGGATTAAGCCCAAAATGAAATATAAACTGGAAGATAGAATAGAAGACATTTTCCCTGGTAATATGGAAGTGAAGAAAGGGCCATCTGGGTTGCCTCATTCCTATAAATTGGAATGATGACCAAGAGGTTACTTAAAAAAAAAAAAATCTGGCATGCATGTAAAGCAAATTAGGAAATGGCTTTATCTCTTTCTTGGGAAATTAGAAAACTACATGTCATTGGTGAGAAGAGAGGCAGACAGGAATTATATTATTTTTGGCAAAAACAAAGTGAAAACAGAGAATGAACCCACTGCAAAGGTTAGGATTATGAAAATTAATCCATCATAACAGGCAGGTGATCAGGTTTATGTTTTCGCTAAGATGGCGATCGGCCCAGGGATGGAGAACAGTATGTCTCTTTGTTGATAATTTAGAGAAACAAATATGTTTTTGTTGACAAAACAAATTGGGAAATAATTTTTATCTATCACTCAGAAGGTTAAAATGAGAAGCAATGGTCTGTTTGTGTTCTTGCTGGACAGCTGTAATAACAGGGAATGAAAGGGAGTAAGAGAATTTAAATTAATGATGAAAATAAACTATGCACTTTAAAAAAATAGATTTGTCACAAAGGCAGCTATGCCAGCCCTGAGAAGTGGCCAGAGTTAGAATACAGAGAAGGAAAGTGGAAAAAGGCAGAATTTAGCCTTGCCTGTGTGGAGTGGTGGAGTTAAGGGTGGAGCAATCCTAGTGACTACTCCCAAAGAAGCTGGGTAATTCTCCAAATTTGGAAAGTTAATTAAGAAAGCAGAAATAAGGAACAAAAACTTTCATTGGGATTAATATGAAGATTGAGGAATTACTGAATACCCAGACCCTTCAGCCCCATGCCAGTTTTGGGCTAAAATGCATATAAGCAGATAACTTTGGGAGCTCAGAGATTTGAGCTAAGAGCCCACATCAAGAGCCTCTAAAGTTCAAGTCAGCTGTCACCAGATTTCCTAATTCCAAGAACTTTGAACCCAGCTCCTCCAGAAGTTTAGACAAGGCCCAGTGTCACTATAGAGATTGATGCAGGAAGAGTTAATTTTTATTGTACCAAGAGCTATACAAACCAACTGAAAATTAACCCCAGGAATCTTTGATTTTATTTTGTTGTGAAGATATTTTTCTTCCTTAAGGTAGCACCCGCCACAGCTTGAACCAGCACTGCTATTATGACAACATTTAATCTTCCACTGCAGAGTTGTTGCAGATCAAAGTGGTCAGCAACCAACAACCAGCTTGGATGAGTGTCAGCATTGACCAGCACAGAGTTAGCCCTGTGGTTAAAACATTGTTCTAAGACTGAGGACCAAGCCACTAAATGTGGTTACACCACTGGTTAATTGGTGACCTTGACCAAGGGTTTGAAACATATTTCAGAACTTAAAGAATATACAAAAATATTCCAATTTCTTTAGCTAGGTTTCAGACTTCCTCAAACAATACTTTCACATGCTGACTGAAAAACTTTTGCTTCAACAAATTGCATTGACACTTTCTAGTGACAGATACTTATGCATAATGTGCAAGCATAAATAAAAATTGTGCTCGTCACCTGTGGGAGGTAACGCAACAACTCAACTGATGATAGCAGGTAGGAACAAAGAAAACCCGGTGTCGCACGTCCAACCTTCTCACGAGCCGAAAGCTCTCTGATCTGAAACAGCAAAACGAGCCTGCTTTATACAGCCAAGGACCGACCACGATTTGCATGCGAATGACGAGACAACGAGATTTCGCGTTAACTAACCAAGACCGCCTGGCATAAAATATGGGCGCCGCCATTTTGGTTCCTTTTGCCGTTGGGAGGACCGGAGTTTGCATACTGCACAGATTCACACGTGTTTCCGAGGTAAGCCATTTTCACAATTTTCCCCACATCACCAAATCAATTTTCAAGATTACAGTCTTGATCCTGAAATGTAGATGATATGATTGGAAATTTCAAGGTCATTGAGAGAATACAGAAGAAGGTGGTAATATAACAACACCTTAAAACTTGACAAACAGTTCTGTCATGGATTTAAAGGGAACTGCCTTTTCTTTTCTTTTTTTAAGGAAGACAAAATGCAGAGAAAAGCTGCCAGGAAGATGACAGAAAAGATGACATTGAAATCCAAAGGCACATACAATTAACAAAAAGTGCTTTCCAAAAACTAAAATTATTAAGAAATAAATTTTAGTTAGAAACAAAGAAATGTCTGCTCAATTGCTATTTAATATCAGTCCTCGTTCTGGGCAGTAAATGCTGGATAATTATCTTGCAAATGAAGAGGCGACTTAAAGCAAAAGACATGTGGTTCTACAGAAGGATGCTGGGAATACCATGGACAGAACACTTATATTGTGAATCAGAAATAGAAATTTGAAATTTCTGGATCACAATGAAAAACAAAGCCAAGGATTTCGCCATGATCGTTGCCTCTAACTTAAAGTTAGATTACAAAGGCAATCCACTTATCGACTTCCTCCATCTCACTGAACACAATCTCAGTAATATTTTTTTATCACAGCCCAGAAAGCCTCAAGTCTTATCAAAAGTCTTGACCCTAAGAAGGCTACTGGTCCAGATAAAATTCCAGTAGTTTTCCTTAAGGATATTAACCCTGAGTTATCTCTGATCTTAGTGAAATTATTTAGCCACTGCTTGAAGGAGAAATCCTTCCCAAGTCTGTGGAAGGTGTCAAGTGTATGCCCAATTTTCAAGAATGTGCTTCCATCAGCTTCCTCAACTTAGCGAACTTTTCAGAGCTACAATCAGCAAGAAGGTTGCTGATCATCTCAAGAGAACCTCTTGAGCAACAAGCAGTACAGATTTCAATCAACTTAGTCCACTGCTGATATCCTAACCATCATTACTCACAAAATCAGTGAGGTACTAAACAACACATTTCAAGGATGATCACATTAGATATTCTAAAGGCCTTTGACAAAATGTGACAGACAGTTACTGCACAAACTCTCTAGCTATGGAATCACTGGAAGAATCAATTATCAAGTCCTTCCTAATGAGTAGGTTCCTGAATGGCCAGTCCTCTAAGGCCCAAATGATCAACACAGATGCACTATGGCTCACTTCTTGGTCCAACCCTCTTTCTAATTGAGCTGCCTAAGAGTATACTCCAATCATTGGTGAATATTTATGCTGATGATAGAACAGTATATGGGTTCACCTCCAAAACTCTAGATGATCAGAGCCTGGCAGCTGATCTCTCCTCTGATCTAACTTTAACAGCTCAGTAGATGGGTACTGGCTGAATACAACCAATGCCTTGAAAACCAAGCTAGTGATGTTCAATCATCACTGAGAGGTGCATTGAGAGCCTCATGGGACTTAATCTCAACCCAGCCCTCAAGTGGAACACATACATACAATCCATCACTAAAGATGCTTGAAAAATGGTTGGTTCCTTGTACCATTCCAGTAAGTACCTGACTCCTCTTGCTATCCTTGACCTTTTCAAGAGCGAGATCAGGCCAAAAACAGATTATTGCAGCCATATAGTGGCAGAAACTATCCAGTCTTTAATTTCCACTCTCAATAGAGTACAAAGGTATCTCTGCATCCTTGTGGGTAATGAATTATATTTCATCCTACAACGTCTCCCACAGACAAAATGTTGCAAGACTCTTTTTGCTCTATTACGCTTTCGATGGAAAGTGTTCAGATGAATTACATTCCTTAATTCCACCAGTTCTAACATTTACAACTATGACCCAGCATGCCACGCATATTGAAGCAGACAACCCTCATACACTTTGTATTCCATTGATGAGATGTTAAGTTCAATTCTAGCAGCTCCTTCCCATGAATCACTTCTTTGTGGAACTGAATTCCAACAGGATGCTTCCCTGATCACTATAATCTTAATCTGTTCAAACATTATCTTCACCGCATAAACTGTGCCTCTTACTTAAAAAAGAAAAAAAATAGGTGGTGGTTTTGGAAAATTTGACACTTACAGGACATATTGAAAAGTGGAGGAAACTATCATACCAACAAGATTATGTAAATGGATGGCAGAATGGAGAGTGGGAAGGACAGTAAAAAAAAACAAACATTACCTCACCTACAAAGGACAGGAAGTTATGGAGAGTCATGATTGCCCATGTCCAGAAGGGACACAGTATATACAAGATTTGAAAAAACTTTATGCTCAGAGAGCAAGAAAAAAGTTCAATGAAATCATTGTTTCTATAAGCATTTCTAACGAGATCATTGCCAACTCTACTGATATTGTTTCTGACTCTCCAATCCAATTGTGCAATTAGTATAAAGTCCAATAATATGATGAATATGAAAATTACATTAAAAAAAATAATAAAAGCCTGTTAGGAAATAATTTAAGCAGAGCATATTCTGCATATTTTATAGTGATGGTGAAAAGAACACAAAATGGAACCAATTCATTTTGGCACCAAAATAAAAAAGATTTTCTGTAATAAAAGCAGAAAAAAAAAAACAACTTTTGCACAGAGGCTGGCATCAAATATCATGACAAACAAAACATTATATCAGGAAATCTGAAAAGAATTTGTTTATACAAGGTTTCTTCACAGGATTCATTTAAAATATTTCCATGTCAGGAATTTTAAAGACCCACCCCTGATGAAACAAGCAGAGAATTTGCTTGGCTCGTTTGGTAAACAAAATAAATGCTTGAAAAGAGTTAAATTCAGAGGCAACAATTAAAGATTTAAAAAAAAAAAAAAAAAAAGTTCAGGCAGTACAAAAACAGATAAGTTTCAAATTCTGAGAGGAGTTAGTAGCATTATTGCAAAAGTTAATCTGTTGATTTTTAACATTTTGGTTGATGCATTCTTTGGCGTTCCTCTTATTCATTTATTTTTTGTTTTAAATAAATGATAGGTTTTGGGTGTGTACAAAGATGCTGACAAAAGCAATCCAAAATAATGATTTTGTATATCCAGAATACAACACTGTCTTGAAAAATAAAATGAAAATGAGTTTTCTTGGTGGGGGGAATGGGAGGGGAATTGAAGACCCCCCGCCAAAAAAAAAAACAAATAAAAAACATGACTTATTGCTGGCACAAAGACTTCACAGGTGCATTAAATATAAAGAAATTCAAAAACAAAAAGAAAGATGGCTGCTCATAAGGTCAATAGTTAAGAATGTTACATTCTTGCGAATATGAGATTTTTCCAGTAACATGTGAATTTCCTACTGTTGAAAAGAATATAAAAATCACATTACCGATAGAGAAAGGGGGGGGGAATTGTTTTAGATTCTACAATCGTTGCATAATGTAGGTTTTTTTGCGGTGGGCAAAGGAGATCAAGAAGAGGAAAAAGATTTATTGTTTCCAAAGCAAACCTCAAAGAAATGACAAGACAGTCAAATTCATTCTCTTACAAGTGAACACAAACTGTATTGTCTTTGTTCCAGACAACTGTGTAAACTTTCCCTCTTTGTGCAACGGAGATGGACTGTCACTTAAAATAGAATCCCCTTTTTTTCTACACCAACAAAATAGGGAGAATACATCAGCTTTAACAACCCTAGGGTTTATTTTTTGTCTGAATTTTTTAAATTATTTTTAAATACATCTGAATATACAGGGTATTTCACAATTGTTGAAACAAAGCAGCGGTCTCTCAGATGGAGAGAGCTTGAAGAGTGTAAGGACCTTGATGAGGAGGAACAACTTCTCACACTGCTAATGTTACAGTAGCACCGTGAAAAGTTTGGGGAATGTCTCATCAACTACAAAGCTGAAGTGGAATAGGTATCTCACTTGCCTGATCTGAACACCAAAAATTTCTTCCTCTGAGGATTCCTAAAGGACATCTATCAGGGCAATCCTCATACCATTAAAGGCAGCCATCACTGAGATTCAAGCGATCACCCAGGAGGATGTACATGCATTATCAACAACTTTGCATTAAAGAATGCCTTCAACTGAATGGCGGACATCTGAAGCATGTACTCTAGGGCTCCTTTTGACATTTTTGGTTCATGTTTGAGACTAAATAGTTGTAGATCCAAAAATGTTATCCTTTTACCTTTCAATAAATGTAATTTCCATTACTCTTATCATTTGTGGTCCTTGATTTGTGCCTGATCATTTTGTTTTAAAAATTGTGAAACACCCTGTATACAATGTTTGAGTGTTGGAGCCAAACTATGTTTAAATGGAAAAAAAGCCACCAGTCTCTGATCAGTTTTGCTTTTCTCCTGGATAAGATGGGCAACTGGGTAAATGTACCCAGTTACCTTGAGAAAACCCCCCAAAAATCTGTAATGTTATCGTTCCTGGTCTGAAATCTTGGATTTGATCACTTGCCCACCACCGTTGCATCCTGCTGTTTTGCACCATTTCTATATTCTCATAGCAAATATTCTTTCCCCTTTGGTACCACAACTTCATGAATTTAAGCACAGTACTTGATTGGCAGCTAGGTCTCATAATTTCATTGTTGAAATTGCTAGATGTAACCCTAGCTTCTATTCAAATTCTTTCTTTTCTTGCACTTCTTGCCTGTGCATATCTCTTCTCTTCCAGTTTCTTGATTTCCCGATAAACACAATCTTCAAAAATTTAAATGCACTGTAAATCATTAACCCCCCTCTCTCTGAAGCCTGTTCTTTTTATTACCCTTTCTACTCAATAACATTTTTTGCAGTTTCTTTCACTCTCAGTAACCCCTTGCATCTTAGTGGCTTTTATCACCTTAGTTGGTATGAAATGATTGAGGAATATCATGCTGAGAAATACAGAGTCCTATAATTGATGTCAAAAATACTTTGTTCCATATCCCATTCTTCAATATCAGTGAAGACCATGCACACACTTCATGACTAGTCTTTTATAATGACAGTTGTATCTAGAAGACTAGGACAACGATTGCATGATTGGTACAAGAATGGTTTCAGAAACTCAAAGAAAATTTCAGTGCCACCAAAACTTCCCAAATTTAAATGCCATTGTACATTTATTGAATGCTTGACGCACAAGTTTGTGTAACAGAACCATGACTATGTGACTAGCAGCAGTTAAAAGACCTGCTGACATTAGATCTCAAAAGATTGATCGATTCATTATTTACAGTTTATCAATCCTTATGTAAAACCAGAAAATATTTTTAGATTAAAAAAATTTTTTTTTTTTTTTTCAAAGAGATAATGATTTAGTGATACAAGTTTTACTAATTAACCCTTAGTGAGGGGGATGAAGAGATGGATTCATACCTCATCAGAATCTGATAAATAAATTATGTGGATATAAAGTGGGGGATCAATTCTATATTAAAATCAATATATAAACTGATCCATCACTTTGTGGCCACAGTAGTTTCTGTACATTTACATTTCAGAGAATGTAAATAAGTCTGACATGCCTGTGTAGCTAATTGGTATTTTGATTGATTTTTTATGGCTTATCAACGCTTTGCAGGCTATTTAAAGCCAGAAAATATTTTTAGATTGTAAGAATTTTTGAGATATTACACTACCTGCACATCCAAGCTTGAAACATTTTTTTTTAAATAATGGTTTAGTGATACAAGTCTTAATTAACTCATAGCTGGGGGGAGAAGAGGTGGATTCATACCTTTCCCAAGGATATTTGCATGTAAGTAAATATAATGAACCCAGTAACAATTGGAACTTGGTTCTCTGATTAACTATTCAGAGCCATTATTCATTACATCATCTGCACATTCAAGTTTACAGCACCTGGTATTCCCAAGTAGTCACTCATCCAGGTACTGACCAGGCTCAACATTGCTTAATTTTGATGATCATTTGGGAACCAATGTTTCAACATGATATGGCCATAATCCTTAGATCCCAGAAGAAACAACCTTTAGAAGTCTTATATAACTGGGTTGTGGGCACGCTGAAGACAAACACCTTACAAGGCAACTGATCCTATTTTCACATACCAATACATGACAGGTAAAAGGTTCTTGACATGACTACTTCCAAAACTTTCATCAAAATGACCAAACATCCAAATTTTGGTAGAAAAGGCATTTTGGTGGAGACAAGAATTTTTCAGCACTACTATATATTTTTCTGTATGTAACACTGAGCACAGATACTACAACTTGATCTTAGGCTGAAAGACTAATCTTTATATAATCTTTATATAAATAATACCATCATTTTTCTTCGAGAGACTATGATAAAAGCTGGAAGATATAGGGACATTGTCAAAAAAGACTGTACCCATCATGATTGGCATGCTTGAAACTGCCCAAATAAGATTTTCAAAGAAATTGGAAATCTAAAGAAAATTAAAACTATTCAAATGGCATTATTTACTAAAATTTTCAAGAATAGTAAGACCTGCCATCCAGTGACGGCCACCAGTTGCAACTGGCATAAATAAATGTAAATGAAATGTGAAATATTTGACAGTTAGGAAAAGTAAAGAATTAACTTTTTATCAGCAAATGAATACTTACACATAGGTTAGAACTTGTGCAAGATCAACACATTAAAATGGAAATAAACTAGTCTTACCTGCAAAAGAAAGAAAAGAAAAACATTTGTAGATTTTATATCATTTAATTGACAGGCTGGATTTTAAGAATTAAATTTTCTTTTTAAAGAGAAGATTGCAAAATAAATAATCATTCTGAAAAAAAAAAGTACATTTTTATGTATACACATCAAACATTGCAAGATGGTTAGAAAAAAGAAAGAAAAAAGAGAGAGAGAGAGAGACGCAGCATGAAATTTACTGTGTATACCAACAATTTTAAAAAGGTTTTACACTTGATTTTTAGCCAAGAAATGATTAATTATGACTTGTGCTTATGTTGGTTCCATTTTTTTAAAAAATAATCAAGGGAAAAGATAAAGCTAATAAACATATTTCAGGTGCACAGCTCTTGTTAGAAATCCTCACCACCCCTGTAGAGCCTATAAATGGGTGCTTCAAGCACCAAAGACAAAATATTTATCATATTTTTATGTCAATTTATATGGCAACATTAGTCAAAAATATTCTATACTCACATTGTACCAACAAAAAAATAAAACTATTATGTATGAATAAATCATACAAACATACATACGGCAAACAAAAAAAAATGTCAAATTAAATGAATTTTGCTGACAACTGTCTACAATTACTATTTCTATTTTTTGAAATAATTTTAAAATAATACAGCAGTAAAACTGAGGTAGCAGCAGTGATATTACCACCAAAGCAGCAGTTTCTTACCTCCAGTTAACACACAAACTCAGTAGAGCCCATTTTGTGGTTTGATACATATTTGTAAAACCCCTTTCCTCTGTTTGCCAGTGACAATGGCTTTTATACAAGATTACTATTCAAGTATTTGAGTGTAAGCGTTCTGGGATTGCAAAGGAAATATTTGTCACAGATTACTTCCACAACGCAGAGAATAAATCACTAAGTTCAGACTCGAATATCGGGGGCAGAAAGAAATGCTGAAAACTCAATTTGCAGGTACTATCTGACAAATCACAATGCATGTAACCAGTCAGAAAAATAACTCACTCTCCGACAAACACGGTAGCCAAAATACACAAATTTTTATCCCCGACTCAAGAATGCCAACTGCTTTTATCGGACAAGCATTTTTCCCATTTGTTGACAACTGGGAGAAAATATCCAATTTTTGCATATCAAAATACTTTTATAGTGACTCCTGCGAGGACTTGTTTCTAATTTTAATATTTCATCTTTAACATGTCATAAGGAATACATGCTCTTTTGTTTGGTAAGTAATTTTCTTTTTTGCCACATTTTCCGTTGTAGGATACACGCGACACGCTGTCGATTGGTTTGATGAGGTAAGTCGCCATTTTCTTTGCTATATTAAGTTAAAGTTACAGTAAAATGTTATTTTATGCAAGTTTTGTTTTTTTTTCTTTGATTTAGTGAATATTTGTTTCACACCTTTCTCATTACATATGGATTTTAACAATATTATATATATAATATTATATATATATATATAATATTATATATATAATATTATAAACAAGATCAACTAACCTCCAATATTTTTGTCTAAAAAATTTGACTTATACACAAAGATGTACATTTTCTTGCTGAGTAAAAATAAAAATAAGAGATTTGAAAACCAATCCAAAACACAAATATCAAATCAACTTGACACCAACCAATATAAAACTGATTATCCTGTAACTAGATTCTTTTATTAAAACTTGTCTGTGTTTTGGTTGCACAAATTGTTATTCAAATTAGACCTTTCACCACCATTGTTGCTTTCACTGCTACATTTTAGTTGGTTAATTCTCCTGCCATCTTCAGGGATATACAATATCCTAAGATATGTCTTTAGATTAGATATTTTAATCATTTCATCCCAAACAAGATAATAAAGCCACTAAGACGTAAGAGGTTACCGAGTGTGAGAGAATATGAAAGAAAAAATTATTAAGGAGAAAGTACAATAAAAGAACAGAAATTAAGACAGAAGATAATGATTGACATTGCATTTAAATTTTTAAAGATCAAAATTGAAGGCAAGAGGGACAGATGAAAACAATGCATAACCTACCTAGAGAGCTTGAGTAAAAGGATTTTGGAATAATGTTTAGGATTGATAACAAAATGAAAAAATTAAGAGCTACAATGGTAAGGGGGCCATGATTGCCAATGTTCTGAATAGTCATGGCACATAGAAGAAATGCAACAATTAGAGATAGAAGTATCAAAATTTAAATATCCAATTAGTCAGAAGGAATTTTCATATTTAATCTAAATGTAGACTGAACTTATTTCAAAATAATCAACAATAAATGAACCATTTGTAATCTCATAAAATCTATAGCCAGCAAACCACCATTTCCAATTCCTTTATTAACAAAACTGAAAAAGAATAAAAATGCACTTATAAAACCCAAAATGATCAGATGATGTGTGACCTTTGAATATAGCATCATCATTGCCTAAATAAACTTCATAACCCGTTTAAATTTGTCTGACTTTTATGGCAAATGCAAATAAACTTTGAGTTAATGTCAAGTGGGTCAGATTTGAGTGAAAGCATCGTGGCTCTATCAAGAGTCGAGGCTAGTCATCCATGGAAAACGGACAAAAACAAAAATTCATGCTTACTTTATTGAACTGCCAAATAAACAAACTGAACGATACCCAACATCTTACTTGTAATAATAAAAGAAAATTCAGTTTTTGGTTTTTGGTTCAGTCAAAATTCTTCCAATTGAAAACTATAAAAAACACTTCTGAAAAAGTTATAGAAATGCTTAAAATTAGAGCGTGCACACACACATTATATATAAGAAATATAGTTTTAGATATGCTATATTTATGGGATAAAGTGCTCAATATCAGAGATAGAATGTATGTCATTATAAAAGTGAACATTGAAGTCAACATTTAGAGGCTTGTTGACTTCAAATTTTATATATATATATATATATATATATATATATATATATATATATGGTAGGCCTAAAGTAGGTATACAGTTGTTTCATTATTTATAGACTGATGTGGCTTTTTATTTTTGTTGTGGAGTAAAGAGTACACCCCCAGTGACTTTATGAACTCATCCAATACTATAAAGAGTTTCCCATAATATGAGCTTAGTAGTAGTCATTAGAGTAAGGCAGCTCACTGCCAGGCAAGCAACAGACTTGTCAAAATGCTCTGCTTTCAAGCAGAGGAACCCAGATGAAGCTATACCTTCAGGCAGAATCTTGTCTGGGGAGGTAGGCAAACCTGACCCTGTGTATGTGGGATCTAAGGAAAATTTTTGCCCGAGCATGTGAGCTCGGAATTGCACCACATTAAAAATAGCCTTGTGCCATGTCCCTCCTTAAGAGGATTAGGTAAATACCAGTTGTATTAGAGTCAGTCTTCATACTACTTATACAGGTTTCTGTTCATAATTTTGAGTCATACAAATAGTACAAGACATTTGTACCAAGTTGAATTTCTTTTAATCTATGAAAGATATATATATATATATATAAAAATATAAAAAAAGGTGTGATGTGTGTGTGTGTGTATATAATGCATGGCATAATTTTTGATGGATTTGCACCAAAATTTACATGCACATGCTCCAAGTTAGTGGGAAGTCCAAGACCGATTCGCATTTCCCAACTCCCATCGATAGTAGAAATAATCGATTTTTTCATGCTTCTATGGCAGTTTTCATGTAGTTTGTGGCCATTTTCTACTGGCCAGAGTGAGAGCCTGTAGCTGGCTGCCACGAATAGGCAGGAAGATTCTATTGGCCAGCATGAGAGCCAACAGCTGATTGACACAAATGTTAACTAGCATGCAAAAAAAAAAAAAAAAAAAAAAAAATCGATAGCTGCATTCGTCACAAGTGGGAAAAATTTTAATCTGCATGGCACTTTACTCCAATTGGCTCATTCGCTTGCTTAAACTCAACGTTGATTCTGATTCCGCAAAACTGGGTTGGATGTGAAAAAGTATCTGTTAACATTCTTTTTTCATTCGGTTTTTCCAGTTACGAGTCCTTTTTTGAAGCTGATCGTTTTGTGTTCATTTTG
Organism: Acanthosepion pharaonis; assembly: GCA_903632075.3. Lineage (NCBI taxonomy): Eukaryota > Metazoa > Mollusca > Cephalopoda > Sepiida > Sepiidae > Acanthosepion > Acanthosepion pharaonis. Next base: position 1,353,774 of record CAHIKZ030004991.1, on the reverse strand, counting down.
TTTATTTTTTTTTTTTTTTCGTAACAGATTTAATGTTTAGTATAGAGCTTAGAAAAAATTTGCAGTGTGAGATAGGCATGTAGCAACATCAGCACGGCAAAGGGCACTCCTTTAAAGGCAAGGAAGGGCAAAAATATTTTTAAGTCAAGTGATAGCGATTGCTGTACGAGTTGTACAATTTTTGAATCAAGCAAGGGCAACCCCGGGCCATGCTGTCTGTTGAAATCTTGAGAAATCCAGTCTGGATCATTTTCAGGGTTGGACTCTACAACTGTTTTCTCTTTATTTCTTAATTAATTCACCTCACTGCAGCCTTCAGATGAACTATTGGATAAGAATAAATGATAACATATACAGATCAATATATGCACAAATTTCAAATAATACATCTATTATTAACAGTACTCAGACTCCATACTAATACATTGCAGATCCTGCTCAGACATTAACAGGCCTGTTTTCTCCCATGCAGAGGATCATACAAATAATAATACTATCCTGCAATACATAGTTTCACACCTCTTGGACTCACTGATGCAATTACAACTAGAGTTATAGGTGGGCTAGCTGAAAATGTCAGGTGTTGTCATATGATCTATACAGGTCTGAAAATCATGTCAGATAGGGAAGTTGTTGAACATCTTGCAAAGCATGTTGAACAGCAAAGGTATCATGTGGGCAGGCATTATTCTGCTGGAACAGCATACTGTCTTTCTGTTGCAGGAATGTCAGTAGAAAAGGATGATTAATGTTGTAGATATACATAGTTCCTTCCACAAGCACCAAAGGTGAGTGTAGCCTCTTTTTTGCAAACATACACAAGTCATTTTTCTATCTCTACTGGTTCTCACAAGATCATGAGGTCTTGTGCCAGACTAGACAAAACACTATCCATAGCACTGACAATTATTGGCAAGAATCATTTCAAATGCTACATTTATATGAAAAAACCTTCAGTTAGAATATGTTAGGTTTAATATCCTGGAAAGAGCTGCATTCTTGAACTTTCTTGTATGACCAAAACAAAAACATTTTCTTAGTCACAGTCTATGAATTTTTCCCTACCTACTGCCCCACTTGTACATAGGGGAGATTTTTGTTTTTATTATTTTTACATTATTTAAGTTTTTAGCCATTGTTCATATTGAGATTGCTTACTATTCTTGCTTAAAATAACAAAATTACAGTCAGTTTCCCCCCATCCTCTCCAAAGGGCTGATCAGCCTTGGTTCAAGATTAAACATCTGCAATTTCAAAATCAGCCTTTAATGTATATAACAACAGGGTTCCCCCAGGAGAAGTCAGTCAGAATCAAAGTAGTATTTTCTTTCTCTAATAAAATCTAACTGTAAAAATATACATAAAAGATTTAAATAACAGTGTGTGTTTATATACATAGACATACAAGGGTGGGACTGAAAAGTTCATAGGCTGACTACAAAGGAATGATGCTAGAACTGTGAAACCTTGCATGCATTAATTTCAGTTCTTATTAATAACAGCATTGTTACTTTCCAGATAAACTGACACCTGACTGTTCAAAGAAGACTTCAAATGCAACCAGTAGTGACTTCTCATAAAATGAATAAAATGTGGCTTTATAGTATTATCAAGTATCTGCAGAAGAAAGGTCTAGATTGCAAGGACATTCATGCTGAGTCGATTGCTACATAAGAGTATGGTGCTCCAGCTTCATCAACAGTGTAAAAGTGGGTAGCTGGATTTAGGAGAGGAAGAGAGTCTTAAAGATGACCCAAGGTCTGGACATCCAGCAACCGCCATCACCAAGGAAAACATTGATAGAGTTCACCCCATGGTGATGGATGACAGGCAATGCTATTAACATATCCCACAAGAGGGTGGATAATATTCTGCACAATGAACTTGACATGATAGAGGTTTTTGCTCGGTTGGTGCTATGTCTTCTGACACCTGATCAAAAGTGCACGAGTCAGATCATATCACAGGAAAATCTAACATTGTTTGAGGCAAATCCAGCTGGTTTCCTTAAATGTTTTCTAAACCAAGATGAGTTTTGGGTTCATCACTGAGCCAGAGACAAAGAGACAATACATGCAGTGGAAACATACCATTCTCACCTGCTACAAAGAAGGCCAAGGTCATTTCATCTGCAGGGAAGGTGATGGCATCATCAGTTCTTTTTGAGGGGGAGGGGATGTAAAAGGCATTGTGTTTCTTGACTATCTTCAAAAGGGCCACACCATCAATGGAGAGTACTGTGCCAATTTGCTGAGGCAATTATGAAACACTAACAAGACCAATGCCCAGGAAAAACTGACAAAAAGTGTCTTATTTCATCAGGACAATGCTTGAACACAAGTCTTTGGTTTCATTGGTTGCTGTGTTTGACTGTGGTTTTGAACTGATTGATCACTTTTCCTATTCTCCTGATTTGTCTCCCATTTGACTATCATCTGTTCCCCATCCATGAAAAAAACACTTGGCTGGAAACTAGTATCACAGTGATGATGATGTCATCTCCGCTGTTGAGGACTCTTTTGACCAACAGGATGAAAACTTCTTCACCAATGGGATCAAAGCACTGCAACACCAATGGAAGATTTGTGTGAACCGCAAGGGTTACTGTTGAAAAATAGGCCTCATTTGGTCATATTCCATGAGAGTATCTTGGTCAGCCTATAAACTTTTCAACTAACCCTTGTACCTTAAACACATTTGTGGACTTTTTAAGTTGCGATAATAATATTTTAAATTGAATCTCAGACAAAACTACAATAGTCAAGCAGATAATGAGGACTGGACTTATATTATTGAACTGACTAGCAGTGTAAGATTACTAATCACTGGCCCAAGTATATATATTAAGTGTATATAATATATATTATGCCTTTAAATACCTTGAAGAACATAGGGCTGCAAGATATTGTTGCGGTTTTTATAACAAGCCAGTTTTTTTTTGTTAAGTGAGTAGGTTGTTAGCCTACCGTACAACCCTCAACCTGGAGGATCAGGTTTTGAACTCGGGTGTCCTTCTAGACCAGTTGCCACCCAAGGCTATAGAACCCAGTCTGTACTGCTATTTAGCCATAGCTGTGGGGTGAAGAAGAGGATTAATACCAAGGGTATTAGCATGTAAGTGAATGAACGTAATAGATTTGACTGGAATTTGAACTCGACTCTGATTCCTCAAACTGAGCTGTTATCCATTACTCCACTGTGCCTATATAATACATGTAATATGTATATAATACAGACCTATAATTTGGCAATAAACATTTAGGAGGAAAGTGACATTCGACTGATAAATTATCTATACCTTAGTTTTTAATATTTTAATCAATCATTGATGATCAGAAATAATTAATTCAAGTGTTTATCAGGGGACTAGTGTAACAAAAAAAAAAAAAAAAAATAAAAAAAGTGGTTAAGTGTTCCTCTAGTACCAGTAATGTAACCATCAGGGTGTCAGACACCAAGGCCAGAGATTAATATTGTACCAACATTCTGGGGAAAAAAGAACATTATATGGGGAGATCTATTTGTAACATATAATTAGTTGAGAGGGCTTGGAGAATTTAACACTCACAGGATATATTGAAGGCAAGGTGAGAAACAGCAAGTAACATAACAAGCCCGTGTAAATGGATAACAGAACATGAAACTGAAAGGAATCATAAACATTGCTTAGAGCTGCAAAGTAAAAGAAATTGTGGAGAACCACATCTCAAAGAGATACAGCACATAAAAGATTCAGACACACATGCATGTTCATGTGTGCCTATAGGAATCCCCTTCAAAGTTAACACATGTAGGGGCTGTCGAATGATGCAATCATTATCAATAGAAAAGACATCATCAACATGGTTGATTGAGAAATAAGTGGGTAAATGAGCAATGAGCACTTTACAAAACCACTCCTCTATAACAATATCTGACTATCCAGGCAGTAAAAGCAAAGCTGTTGCACCCATTAAAAGAGAGAAAAAAAAAAAAAAAAAAACTTGACAAGAACTCATCACGTCATACACATAAAGATAGAATATGCATAATTATCAAGTTCCAACTGCCAATCTTAGGACAGGAAGTACTTCCTTCTGAAGTTGGCCTGATCACACAGAATGCTTGGGAGGGAAAAGCAGGCAAGAGTGTCTGAATCCACCCTTCTTAGTGTTTATAGTGAATCCCAAGCACCACACAATGAGACCCCACACTCACAATGTATGGCAGAGCACAGGTTAAGTAGGAACCCTCCCCTCTCCACGATTACCCTCCTTCCAATTAACACAATTTATACAAACACTGTTTGCTATGATTTTGTGAAAGCCAAATGTTCAAGCTGTAGGGAAGGGAAAGACACTTAGATGTGCAAAAGGACTTTCTTGCTGTTTAAATCATCTAAATAGTGGACTAACCAAAAGTAAAGTCAAAATCTTTTTTAAAACACACTGGGGAGTTAGGTGGTCAGCTTTTTCCTAAAGTCATTTTTTTTTTTTTTTAAAGTTTCAGATGCTCTGTAAAAGACATACAAGAAAACGGAAGGAAAAGAACAATTCTAAGTGGTCATAAATTTCTTTCTGCACTTTTGTAATTTAATACACTTAAAGTGTCAATATATTTCATGCAGTATCAAAGATGAGAAAAGTAACCAGAATGTTTTTGAGTATCTTTATAAAAAAAAAGAAAAGAAATAAGTTGTAATATTTTATGTCGACAAAGGAAAAAAAAAAAAAAAAAAAAAAAAAAAGACATGCTTGAAAACATTGTATAAAACAACCCACCTTGAATGCAATCATCTTTTACAGCTCAAAATATATTATTAGGTTAATCAAATTTATGAAGCAGTCTTAGTAGTACAACATTATTAGTATTATTATTAGTACATATTGTAGGTACAGATATTTACCCAAATATTTATAATAACAACAACATCATAATTGGGGAAGAGGAAGGACAGTTAATCCAACAATATCAATATGAAATTTAGCTATAATGAGTGCGGGAGGGGGTCACTAACAATAAAAAAATTTAGGACACCAACCAAAAAAAAAGTAGAGGTCACAAAAAATAAAATAAAAAAAGAGCACTAACATTACTGAACAACATATTTACAACAATCCTACTGTCTTTTGGGCAACTTCATGATTCCTTCCTCCCAGAAGGCATCTTTCTCAAGAAAGAACCCTTTCAATGAAGTAGAAATTTTTTTTTTGTGAAAAGAATTCTGTAAGGACCATAATAAATGGCAACCTGAAGATGCAAAATTTGCTGAATGATGGTAGGTGAATGAAAATTTACCAACTAAGCAGTGACAATTTTTGCCTGGTCACAAAAGATTTACATATCATCAGGAAGAAATACCCACCCCCACAACTAACTAAAAATGAATATATTATAATAATTCCAAATGATTTTGTTACCTTTAGTTGCTCTTATTGGAAACAGTAATTGTTTGAAGCAAACAATTTAGTCCTATGAAAGGAGCTTGGAATAGATGGCTCAATACAATGTGAGCAGTATGACTATCTTTATATGAAAACTAGCATTTAGTACAGTTAGAAAGGGTTCATTTCACCTCCTCAAACTCTTGACTGCTACAATTGTAAATTATTCAGTTTTCATTACCAATTACAATTTCTTTTGAAAACAGAATATTTAATTATTTCTAACTAGAAAATTGCACATAAAAATACAGTTCAGTATTTTTTTTTATTGATGAGGAAGTCAAACATCAAACCAACTAAATAAAATACAAAGAAGAATGAATCTGCAATGTTACTTTCCTGACCTGGCATCTCAGCTTCAGGTACTTTCTCACTGCTGTAACATAGCTTACCTGTGCCTCTTTTATAAATACTTTCATGATTAATTGTTCTGATGAACATTCCATTATGATACTTCAACTCTATGAATTAAAACCCAGTACAAGATTAGGAGCAAGGTCTCATCATTTTACAGTTGAAATGGCTAGATGTAACCGTAAGTTCTATGTTAACAGTTTTTTCCCCTCGCACTTCTCACTTGTGGAACTCTCTTCTGGCTTCTTGCTTCCCAGTCAACTTTGAACTTCAAAATTTAAATGCAATGTTAATCGTTACCTTCAGTCTTCTTAATTACTGTTCTTTTATTGTTCTCTTTTCTTAATGTTTTTTTTCTCATATTCTCTAACACCCAGTAACCCCTTGTGTCTTAGTGGATTTATTGCCTTGCTTGAGGTGAAATGATTAAAAAAGAAAACTAACATAATAAAGCTAGCATAAATGAATTTCACAGATTGATTAGGATATATTAAATACACAAACTGTCTCCTGCATTGTATAACTGATTATTTTCCAGTGTTGCCTTTACTTGTTTACTATCTGTCCTAACTGATCTACCTGACCATGGAGGTTTATATCACAAGAAAACTATGTATCTGTCTATATTTCTATGGTATTATGTACACTATTTACATTTATTGTCCTCATCTTTGTCGTCATATTTATTACAAGTATTATTGTATGCTCCAGCCTTCTTCAAACTGAACCCTTTATTTTGCTCACTGGGGTAGACCATGTCAGTTGTCTCCTGTTAATTCCCCTCTCCAACTTTTCCACTGCCTTAACCAGGTATTGAACTCACACTCTTTGGGTTCTGTCACTGGAACTAACCAATACCTTTATCGACTGTGCCATTTATCCTTGAGGACATCTGTGTATGAATTTCTGGGTATTATAAATCTAATGTCTTCAGCAACCATTTTTTTTTTTACCAGTGCTCATATTGCAATTTTTGCTGTTATCACTTTTCTCTGGCACCCCTTATTGCATTCATTTCTATGCTTGGTTGGTTCAGGAGATTTTTCTGGCCTAGCATATGTGCTGATTCCTTAAGTTTATGAATTTTCCAATGGTGTTCTTTGTCTATGATCTCAACCTGATCCTACAGAGGGCGGTGATCTCCCTTTTCTCTCCATATGTGGTCAGCCACGTCTGATTTTTCCACTTCCCCTCGTGTTACAGCTTTCTGGTGTTCTTGAAGCCTAACGTTAAGGCTGGAGCGTACAACGGTTGAAACATTGTAATAAATATGGTGACAAAGATGAGCACAATAGTCTGAATAATGTAAAGAAATCTATGATTGTGATACAATCATTCAAAGTACCTTCTGTATAAACTACATCACCCCCACCCCCTATTTGAGTTATATTCTCACCTTTCTTGAATAAAAAAGAATATTATGTCAATAACACGTTTTGAGTCAAACATCTATTTTCTCTTTTAGAAATAGTAACATTTAACATACTGGAGGTGATTTTGCTTCCAAAGCAAAATTTTTTTTCATCCTGTCACTAAGTAAATCAAATGAATGGATGATGTTTGCTATGGCAACAAAAATGACCATGATTGAAATTAAGTAGTGAAGTAGAGGAGCCTTGAAAAACAATGCAGAGGAATGGAAAGTGGTGAATGGTGCAGAGTGTTAAAGGTTAAACAAAATTATGCAAATTTTGACAACTTTTTTAAGAAATGCATGCTGATATGACAGCTGTCACAAGACAATTAAAATCAATTTTTTTGAATAAAGTTAAAGCTAAAAACTCCTAATGCCATCTTGCAAGAAAAGCAGAATTAACATTCTAGCCAAGCTAATATCCTATGCTATAATAGGATTATATTATCAATCCACTATACATTATTTTCAACCAACTGAACAACAAAAGATTTGACAGGTAAAATATTTTAAAAATAGACTTGATTAAACTTGAACATTTTTTTTTTTATCATTTATCATTTGTACCCAATATTCTTTAAATTCCCTCCCCCACAATTTTAAAAATATTCATGACTATCCAGAATATATTTTCATAAAACAACATTCAGAAATGAAGAATGATTTTTTTTTTAATCTCTGAGAACAATTTTTTTTTAATACCCTTCATATCTTCAGAATATGATATGCACTTACTTCCATGAACCCCATTCAGTAACCCTCTACTTTGGATGGCTCTTGGGTCTTGTATTAAGTGAAAAATAGTATAAAAAAATTTCCATAAAACCTACTATGAGTATATTTATCTTCCACACAGTATGATCTTGTCCTCTTAGTAATGTGATATCTTGTTGTCATAGTAATTCAATATCTCATCGTCATAGAGAAGCAGGACAGGTGCCCAGCTCCTTTACTCTGATGCTTTGTTTTCTTAGAAAGAATAAGGCATGTTGAATCACTTCAGATTTTCTTTGAGTTTGTCTTTGAAACGCAAGAGTGTCCTTCCAATTGACCACCTGCTTGTTAGAAGTTGGCCAAAGAGGAGTTGCTTTGGAAGTCTGCTATCGCTCATACGAGAAAGATGTCCTGCCCGTCTGAGTTGGATTTTCATTAGGATGGCTTCAATACCAGTTTTGTTACATTTAGTCAGATCTTCACCATTTCTAATACAATCACCCAATTTTCTGTTGCAGATCGTACATAGGCAATTCATGAGGATGGCAACAAGTTGATTAAGGTGTCGTTAGTACAGTGTCCAAGATTCTGTACTATAGAGTAATGATGTCAGTACTACGGAATTATACACATGGGTATTACAAAACTAGCCTTTCCAATCCTGCACTAAATTTCTTCGTCCATTTTAGCATCTTTGGATACAATGGAGCCAAGATAGGTGAAAGAGGAAATGGTTTTCAAGACTTTTCCTTCAACATAAACAACAAGATCAACAGCTGGAGGTCCCAGAAATAAACTTCCCCACTATCCTAACAGTATGTTATAAATATCAATATTTAAATTTTACAATGGTCAGTTTTTTCGGTGATAAATAGGCTAATGTATTTTTGAATAATTTTATATTGGTAATTTTACTATACAGGTACAGCATATTGTTGGAAAATACTTGCCTATTATAATAAGGCCTTCAACTTTTTATATTATTTAAAATTATAATAATCATAGGGAATGTACTTAGCAATGTCTATTTGGTGTCAGTTTGAAACCACCTTCATTGGTGTATCATTGAGAGACTCACTCGAGTATAGGACACATGAACACTGTCCATATGTTTACCACGTGAACCAAGATAAAAATATAAACAGGATAGATAATAATGGTAAGTAATAATTTTTATGCAAGGGTTCTCTGAAATATAAAAACCATTTCAAGGGTTCCACATTGGAAAAAAGTAGATAAATGCTGCTTTAAAGTATTCATTTTCTTGCAGGATCCTGCCAACAAATTGACCACACCTTGACAGAAACTTTACATTTTAAAATCTATATTCAGAAATACAGAATAAACATCCGAAAGATAATTAGACTTTTTCTACCTATATCGATATCATCTGCTCTGCTGCTAAGGTTCCTCCATCTCCTAATTGGCAACATTCCATTGAGCATAGCGGTATCATTTTTTTAACTCAGTCAATGTGAAGGTTAATTTTGCCAAAATCAATGCCTGCTTCTTTGGTTTAAAGTGAAAGCTATTAGTTTAAAGAAACAATTTGAAGTAATGGCCAAGAGAGAGAGGGGGGGGAGTTAATGTCCTCCCCCAACCTACTTTTCTCTCTTGTGCAACAGAATAGGGTAGGCATAAACATAAGAAAATCAAGATTTTTAATTTTCTTATGATAATGGGGTAGGGTGGGGGCATATCAACCTCAATGGTTTATTTAATGTGGACAAGATTTTTAGGATTGGTTCATATGAATAGAATATGTATTCTTTGTAAGAAATCAGTTTGTAGATCAGGTTTCATTGATGTATTTTTGTAAAGAGGGTTTTTGTCAAGAGTCAAATGTATTGCTGGTATTTTTACTATGAAAAATATTTTTGTACTTTCATATTGTTTTGACCCGAATTTGGTAGGGTCACTATTTGCCCATAGCTGGGACCTGGGTGAGGGTGGGCAATTAAGAAGTCATTCCACACTCCTCAAAACTTCCCGATCAGAGGCCCTGCTTCCAGATGTAGTTTATCGTCAAATGCAGGACATTTTTCTTTTTTGGGGAATGGGGGGTAATAAAGTGAGAATAGGTCAAAACTGCAACATTTTCCTCTCTCTGCAATTCCATTCCTGACACCCTCTGCATATTTTTTTTTTTTATATTTCCTATTTCTTTCAGCTTGACCAATCTGGTCGGTTACCTAAGTCCTAAATTTAAGCCGAGATTAAATAACATGTACACAAAATTTCGTGTCCACCTATATGTCTATAAAAAAAAAAAAAAAGGTAGAGATTTCTGGGAACTTATTTTTATAGAATGAAGAGACTAAGATTGATTTATTTGGTCAGAATCAGGCACAGTAAAGTGTCAAGGGAAAGAGAAACCATGAAGACCCCATCTTTAGCATAAAACAGAGGATGTGTGTGTGGGGGGGTGCTGACAATCGTATGCTTTGGAAGATGCTTGACTGGAGATTAACATGCCATTTATTTAAAATCATAGAACCATGTAAAAAAGATGTGTACCATATTTTTAAGGATAAATAAACAGTAGGTAGTGCCATAGACTTCCTAAAAAAAAACTTGAAAAGTCCATTTTAAATATTTTTCAAGTTAAATTTTGGCTTTATTTGAAAGATAGTAGCCTAAATGTAATCGGTATTAAAAGAAAAATACATTTCCTCATGTTAATAAAGTTTTAGACACTTCTAAACCAGTGGCACATTCACTCTTCACTCATTGAACCTCCATTATCAACAAAAAAAAAAAATGCAAATAGCAAATTTAAAAATCTCTTAAAAATCCAATATTTGCCCCTAGAGAGGTGTTTCAAAGTAAATCAGTAAATTTAATGATTAATTGGATTTTATGATTACTTTTTGTTTGCAAAAAAGAGAAAAGAAAAAACAACAATGAAAATAACATTTATTTATGCATGGTAGCCTATAAGGTAAAAAACTGTAATTTTCTACTGTAAACCCTCTCTTAAAAAGAGTGTATAAAAAAAAATTAAAGATTGTTTTTGTTTTTTAAATTAAAGAAATACATAACACCAGCAGTTCAATAACCAAGAAATTGGTATTTTGGTTAAACGATACTTTGGAGTTTAATACATTGCTATTATTTCTTTCATTATTTTCTTACCTGTTTGATGTTAGAAAATATTTAATTCCACCTTTAGTTTTTTTTTTTTAATTATTCCAAATATAAGAGTTATTGAATTATCATATTACTCTTTGAATAGGAGAACTCAATCAAAAGCAGTAATTCAGAATTATATCCTTACAAAAAATAATCTAACATTTACTTAAAAAATAAATAAAAATAAAAAAATAAATAAAAATTTAAAAAAAAAAAAATGTTCACTTGAAAATGGTATTGAACTACATTTTTGGGTTTTTCAAATATATTTATTTAATAAAAAAACTCTTAAGAATAGCAAAGAGAAGAATTTCATAATCACACCAAAAAATTACAAGTAATTTTCTTAAAAATGAAGTGTAGATTTTTTTTTCTGTCCAGTCTGAAAGAAAAATGATGTTTTATTAAATTATACAGGAACCAACTCTCAAAAGATTTACTTTTTAAGTTTTATTGAATTATTTTTGGTTAAAGAGAAATTTTCAACATGTTCATGCTTGATATATTTTTTATCGAAATAAAATCTCCAGAAATTTTTATTCATATTAAACTGTAAAAAGATTTCATGACCACCCACAAAATTAAAAAGTACACATAAGATATCAAAGGGGTAAATTGAAATGGACCCAATATTTTTGATATTTTTAATAAAATAACTGATTCAGTAAACTATTCATCCATTAATGAATAAGTAATGAAAACTTTGTTCAAATTCCTTGATTTTGTGAATTGATTTTTTTTTAAACATTGGATAGTGATTTTTGTTTTCATTTCAGAATAAACAAAAAAAACATCAATTTTGATGGTACCTACACACAAATGCCCTGCTGACAAATTAACTCAAAAACAATATCATGCAATGGCAAGAAACAAGTCCAAACCAAACAAAAGTTTATGGAGAACATACTACACAAATCTTTTTGCATTTGACTTATATCCTGACCTATCTTAAAATGAAATAGCATATTATATCAAAACATCTATTTTCTCTTTTAGAAACATTAAACAAAACTATGCAAATTTTAAGAAATCTTTTTAAATAAATGTATTCTGATATGACAGTTGTCACAAGACAATCAAAAGCAATATTTTTGAATAAAGTTTAAACACTCCTAATACCATCTTACAAGAAAAGCAGAATTAACATTTTGTTTAGCCAGCCAATATCCTATATAGCATTGCATTATGATCAATTGAACAACAAAATTAGCATATCAGATAATTCCAAAAAGATTTAAGGTTGAACAAATATTTTTATTTTATTATTTGCACCTGACATTTCTTGAGATTCCCCCCAAAATACTTCAAACTATCCAAAATGTCAAGAATTATTAAAAACCCAATAAGAAATGTGTAAGAAGGACTTACGGTCAGGGTTTATTAAAGACAAACTTCAAATTTAGCAGAGTTAGACTGGTTTAGAAAATCTTTGTAAAAATATTTTTTTGTAACTTCTATTAACCTCAACTCATTTAATTTTTTTAAATTTTGAGAAATTCTTTTCTGTATCTCTTAATGTTTATATTAATTATGAGAAGTCATCAGAGAATTTAAATCACCAAATTATTTAGTCAAATAGCCCCACAGTTAAAGAAAATCTGCTCTGAATTGTAAAATAAAAAATGCAATAACACTAAAACATTTTTTTTTAATTACAAAGGCTCTTAATTGCTCTTATGAATAAAATATTATTGAACACTAACGTCTTAATAAAAAAATGTTTTTGATGAATAATGAATTTTTATAAGAATTGTTTTGATTTTTCCAAAATTTTAATTAGAATAATTTTGAAACTTTTAAATCTTAAAATTGTATATTTGTAGCAGTTAAGTAATATTGTTATTAAATTAAAACTATATTTACAAATCATAAATGGAAAAGTTCATTATGTGCTGATATTTGTAAATATGGACATCAATATACAACATTATCCAAAAATAAGATCAGTAATTATAGTAAATTTTAAATTTATTGGTAATTTTCTAACATTTGTTCAACAAGTGTCTTCCTAAGTAAGACTATAAAGCCAAAGTACTTCAATATAATATCAAAATGTTTAATATATTTTAAATTTTTAAGATTACTGAATAGTTAAAAAATATGAAAAAAGGCATTTAAGTATAACATGTCAAGTAATTTTATTTCAATTATCTCCTTACTTAAATTTACCAAACACCAGACTGTTGAGAGATGTGTCACCTCATAAAACTACCCATATCCATGTTAAAAAATGCTTTTCAGCAATATTTTAAACTAAAACCAAGTTGTATTAGTTTCAATTCAGATTAATTAAACTTTAAAATAAGTTAATTTTTCTCAAATAATGTTTCAGAAAAGTATATTTTATTTTTCAATGATTTTAATACAGCAAATTATGTTGCGTTGACAGATTTGTCAATATATATGATGTTACTGGTAAAAAAAATTCAAAATTCATTTTGAAATACATAAACATTTTTCATTGGAAATATTAAATTTAATCTATTAGCTTGAAACTAAAATGAAAGTTCAAGAAAGATTTTTTATTTTCAAAAATTAATTTAAAACCTTAGGTATTGCTTTTATATATATATATGATAAAATACTGTTTTAAGGTATGCTATATTTATGGGTTAAAGTGCTCAATATCAGGGTAGAGTGTATGTAAATATGAAAGTGGATACTCAAGTTAATACCCAAAGGCAACAGTGTTTCATGCTTAAATGCAATCATCAGGCCATGATGGGTGTTGACTTGTGTGTGTATATATATATATATATATATATATATATATATATATATATATATATATATATACACACATACAGACAAAGAAAGAGAAAGAACAATCAGATTAACAATCTACAATTCTTTGATTTTTTAAAAAGTGCACAATACAAAGTAGAGCATAATGTTATGACATTATTATTTAAACTATTTTATTGTGATACGGAAATTTCTATTTTTGAAACTGAACGTTAAAATTATTGTTCCATTCTCAAGTGATTTTGAATAACTTCAGAAAAATAAAATTACTTTTGCAAGCAAAGTAGCATTATATTGAAGAATTTAAATCAGAGGAAAGATTTCAAAAATTTTTTATGGGTATTGTCTTTTTTTGACAAATCTAAATACAGATCTAAGTTAAATTGGAAAGTGAAAAATGTAAGTTAAAGGTTAGGTGTGGGTATGTAATTCATGGTTATCTAGAATTGTCTATCGTGTAATAGACATGTCATCCTCACTTTCTTTTTTTAGAACATTTATAAGATACACTGAAATACAGAGGTGCATGTATTGAGCCATGGGTTAATTTTGGCATTTTTTATTTTTTTTAATTTATTTTTTATACTTTAGGGCTGTCTTAAAGAGGCTTTTTATATGATTTAATCATTTTATATATATATATATATATATATATATATATATATATATATATATATAGTTGGATAGATGTGAGTTTGTGACCCTGGGTTTCACGCTTTAGCGATCATCAGAGTTTGTCTGACGATCGCTAAAGCGTGAAACCCAGGTCACAAACTCACATCTATCCAACCAAATATGTTAGCTCTATCTCTGATATTGAGCGCTTTCTAAGTACCGCATATATAATATATAAATAATTATACATATATATATTTATTTATATTTATATACACTTTTCATATATATATATATATATATATATATATATATATATATATATATATATATATATATATATATATTCATACAATTAATTACAATGATTTAAAATGCAATACTTATTATATTAAATGATACATTAGACATGGCAATATTGAAATTAAAATTTAGGGAATAAATTACACATTTTTTGTACTATTATATGTAATTAACTAATAGATATATAATTTTAAAGTATAAATTTTTTTTTAATAAAAAAATCCTGTTAATTATATTTTAATGTGAAGATAACACAATGTCTACAAAAAAAAGTTAATTCATTTCATTGATTTAATAAATCTTTATTTTCAAGAAACTTAATATATAATTTTTCCTTTAAGCATAGAGGACATGGATTCTTTAATGACTACAAGTTTTTTTTTTTTTTTTTTAAGTAATTTCCATTTTACTGTAGGGGTTTTATTTGCTTGTTTTAAATGCCAAAAATATTTAAAATGTTTGGTTACAATACCCATTCTTGTTGAAGGATATAAGATGTTGGTACCCTCTTAATTTAAAATCATTTTTTGTGCTACCAATTTCAAAATTTTTAATACCTGGATATTCAATAGATGAAATAGTACATTGATAAACTATAGATTCTGTAAGACATTTATTTTGCAAAGGACAATTTATAAGATTTCTACAGTTGCATAATTTTTCATTAATATTATCGATTTTTGTTTAGGAATCACTATTATGATTTTGCTTTAAGTATTTATTTAAAATTTTATTATTATTTTTTTCTAAATTTTCAGTACAACTATGACGTAATTTTAGTGTATTTTTATTGAAAATCTTGCTAAGAGGATTATTTCTTGGAAAATGTTTTTCAATCAAAACAAGAAACTTTTGGCCTAACTTACTACTAACCATTTGGCATTTGGTTAAAAGGTGCGGGTTTACCAAATGATTTTTCTATTTCGATTCCTTCTTTGGTTACTTTATTATCTTTATAATATTTGATATCGGGGCATTTATAGCCACTATTCTTTAAAGCTTTATTATAAAAATTACAATGTTATAAAATATATCTTCACCTGCAGAGTTTATACTAATTCATTTCTCTACACACACACACACACACAATTAAAATATGATTAATCAGGGCACAATAGGAATAGAACAATTTGGTTCAATTATGAGGTTGCCCCAATTAAGCAAAGTAATATATAAATAATTTAAATACATGTTTACAATATGATTGTTTTAGATAATTTAAAAACATTTTTCATATTATTGGTCCTGATCTGGCAGCTCAGCTCCAGTCACTTTTCCATCACTGTAAGGTTGCCGCTGTGTTTTATCTCATCAATTTACAGTTGAGCTGGCTAGATGTCACCATAAATTCTATTCTAACAGTTTCTTCTCTTACACTACTCGCTTGTGGAGCTCCCTTCTGGCTCCATGCTTTTCAGCCAACTTTAATCTGCAAAAATTTAAATGCATTGTCAATTGCTATCTACTGTCCACCTGATTACTCTGCATCCTGGGTATGACGATAAACTACATCCGTGTTCTGGGTATGACGATAAACTACATCCAACAGCAAGGCCTCTGATAATACATTTTTGAAAAAGTATTACCAGCTATATGTTTTTGAAAAAATGATATTACCAGCTATACATTTTTGCAGAAAAAAAATATTAAGAGAAATAGATTTTTGACAAAACAAAAATATTACCAGGAAAAAAAAAAAGAAAAAAAGAAAAGTTGTCGGCATTAAATGACCCATTGAGATTGATATGCCGTAAAACAAACCAAACCTGATTACTCTCTTCTCTTTCTGCATATAATTAATGTTGCTGCTTCTAATTCTTCCAAGCCCTGTAACCCCCTTGTGTTTAACTGGCATTACTGCCTTGCTTGGGATGATTCAGATTAAAAAAAAATAAATAAATAAATAAATAAATAAAATATTGTAGCTTGGAGAACTTTATTGAATGGTCCTCATTGTGGTCTTTTAAGTGATTTGCATGTGAACAAAATCAGTGCAAATGTTTAGTAAAGATAACAGATAAGACTTCATTACTTTCTTACTTAAAATATTTCATCAACTGGTTTCCTTGATTTCAAGCTCAGTATGTAAAATTTTTAAGGGTGATAATTTTCCATACGCTAACACAATTATACATATATTCTAAATGACTGCCTACAGCAGAAATCAGAGCAGAGACTGCACCATTGGCTTTAGAGCTTGGCAACAACACAAAGACTGCACCATCAGAGCTCAGCAAAGATTGCACCATCAGAGCTCAGCAAAGATTGCACCATTGGCCTCAGTGCTTGATAATGACAAAAAATTTTTTAAAAAATTAAAAAATTAATTTCGTTCATTTATAACATACTAATTAAACAGCTTGTTGGTCCAAATAAACAAAAAGAATGTTTACAAATCCAATTTTTTTTTTTTAAGATTTGCCAATTAAAGTGATGTACTGATTAATCAGAAGATTATATGCATTATTCAATAAAGAAAATCCACCCACCTCTGCCAATGGACACTATTAACCTTCTCCAATTTCAAGCTCAGCCTTTAAAAAAATAAAGCAATGCTCAGCCTCTCTTTATAAGTTCTATAAACTCAACAAAATTATGTTTTTTTGAAGGCCTCTATTTCCCTGTATTGACAAGGTTTTCAGCGCGAATTTACCTCAGTCCTACCAAACTCATATTTACAATTAGAAAGACTTAAAAATCCAAAGAAAATACCCCTCCCCAGCAGGGATTGATCAAGTATACCTTACCACTCTAAATAATAAAACCTATATATATATATATATATATATATATATATATATATATATATATGAAGCCAAAAGGAAGACTTATTTTAGCTGATGCATTTTGTTCTGAGAGACTATCAATGCAAATGTGATGATTTTACTTTGCAACAAGTATTTACAACCAAAAGTAAAATGTTGTTAGTTTTTCCAAATGTTTCAATTTAAGAGATGATCATAAATAGTCATCAGGTTAGCTTAGGATACTCCATTGGATCGCTAAAAAAGAGCATAGCATGATTAAAAAGACGCCAAAGTTGATGAAAAACAAAATTTTAAGCGTCTAAATGCTTATGTTACTTTTTAGAGGAAAGATCAAAGTATTTTTTACTTATTTTTGAAATTTTTCCTTCTTTTTTAGAACATTGTAAATTTTGATTAAAAGACCTTGTTTTCTTTTTTTTCAGCTTGGCTGATAAATTAACGATATAAACATTTTTGGCGTTTTTTTCCGTTTGACACATTAATTTGGAAAATCTTGCAAAAATGAAAATAATTGTCGGATTTTAATGAAAATTTACAAATGATGGAACTTATTATAAATACATTTTTTTTTAGTAAAGTCATCATGAAATTTTTTTTTTTTCATATGTATTTACCCAATCTAACTAATTGTAATAAAACTCTATAATTTCAATTCTTAGTAGTTTAGTGATTATATCAGTTAAAAGCACAATGCTTTGAGGAAACAAAATCATGTTTTTGTTTTTTTTTTTTGGAGCCCTTCTACCTGAAAATTGTCTCTGAAGTGTAACATACAAAAAACTCAATAAAACAAAAATATTATTTAATTTCAAAAGCTTTTAATTGCTTTTATTTATTCCAATAAACATGGACAATATTGTCTGAAAGCAAAAAGATATTTCGATGAAAATGAATTTTAAAACAATTACCTACAATTATTTTTTATTTCTGCAACCATTGTTTTTATTTTTACATTATGTTGTTAATTCTTCTAAAATTATGGAAAAGCGTGTACAGCTTAACAGATGTTGTTTTTAAGTAGATATATATTTACAGATTATAATTTCCAAAGCTTATTACAAACTAATGAGTCTTCGTATATTAAAAAAATTAATTTGTCAATAATGTGTTTACCAATGAAATCTACGGAAGACCGGAAGTTTGGTGCGTGCAATAAAAATAACGTCACGTGGATTGAGTTTCTGTCTAGTAAGGGTTGTTCTTCGCTGTATACGGCCCCTTAATTTAGCAAACTGTTCCTGCTGAAACACGTGTGCATCATTTTCATTAAGTTAAAATAGGTACTTTCATCTAGGTTTCATCGTAGTCCTGTAATGTTTGGTTGAAATTGGTTGAAAAATGTAGGAAATTCGATCCAATAAACGTAACACACACAACCTGGGTTTTATAATAAGATTCACATTTTGCCTCTAGAAAACTAAATATTTTTCAGTCATTTACACTGGCCAATTTTACTTTTAAATGAAACAATGTTTGCTTTCAGAAAATACCTAGTTTCATGGGATTCAGATAAACTTTCCCTGGTATTTTTCCAGATAAGTAATTTTTTATTACGTAAAAATATAAAAATCCATTTATTTATTTTTTTTCCGAATATAGGCTGTGACAAAATGACTTTTACTATGTTTGATTATTTTTACTGGGGATAGAATTTTTTTATAATAGCAAATCTGAATTGACTTTAGAGGGGTCTATATGGGCCCTCAAACAGCAGTGCAGCACTTGTATTTTAATTTTTTTTAATAGTATTTATAATTTCTCCAGATAGTATCAACAAACTTATGGTACATATTAGTTAACAAAAAAAAAAATTGTAATGGCGAAAGTTTTTTACTTTAAATATTACAAGTTACTACTTAAGTAGGTCCGCATAAAAAAAATAATATGTCCATTCTGTGCTTCCGTATGGGAACTCGAATCTCACGTCAGCTGTCAATAATTTATAGATGTCATCACTTGGCACTCTGTCAATCAACGGCAACGTGATCGGCTCTTTTATCTTTAAAAACATTTTTCTACGAAGAAAGTAAGTAAAAGTTTCTTTCAAAATATTTTAAATAAACTTCAAATTTTCTAAATTTCTTCAAATAAATATTGAAATACATATAATTAATTTTTAAACGAATTTTAAACGAAGAATTTAACTTATTTTTAAAATTTTAAAAAATATGGCTGATATAGAGCTTTTTTCGTTTTTTTCTGTAAACAAGTTTTTTAACTAAAATTTCGGACATGCTAAGAATGAGTAAAAATTTCAAAATTACTCAAAAAATACTTTAGTGTTTCTTCTCAATAATGAAATATACTTTTATCATGAAAAAAATTTTTTTCGTTAAATTTCAGACCGTTCTTGTCATGCTATATTAGATTTTCGCGAAATAAACGGAGGTACCTAGGTTAGCTGAAAAGTCTAAGTAAAATATGGAGGATGTTAAGTGACTTAATTTAATGTCTACTAAATGAAAGAGTAAATGATGTTGATTTCTTTTTTTTTATATGATTAATATTTAAAGTATTTTGGAGGGGGATAAATTTATGTATTACATATTTTATTAAAATAACAAAAGGTCATGAATTTATTTCTTTGTTTTCTTTCAAGTTTTTATTTTTTTTAACATTTTTATAGTTATGTATGTATGTTGGCTTGAGATAGGAGCAATACTTTCAGGAATAGAGATATTTGTAAAAACTCCAGGGCATAGATTTATATTTTGATAAGATTCTATAGCAGCACTCTTGAGAATTTTCTAAGTTACTTTCTTTTTTATTAAGTCTGGCATTCTTTAGAGCAAATTGAATTTATTTCTATGTATAACTAATGCTTTTAACAAATTCTGTATATGATTCTTTTTGTGTTCATAGCTGTGTGTGTATATATATATATATATATATATATATATATATATATATATATATATATATATATATATATATATATAAATAATGAATAATAAAAGCTAACTATTGTTTGCTTCTATATATCTTACAGTTGGATTTAGAGGCTGGAAATTCGTCTAAGTATAATGGACTGAGTATGAAGATGAGATAGGCAGTGTTGACCTCCAGGGGTGACTAGAGGTCACCAAAGGTCTATTGTAATTCAAAACTATTCCTGGACAAATTGCAAAAAGAAACATTTTTTTAAGCAACACCACACATCAGAAATGCCCTAATTGTAGGGCTGTCTATGCAAAAATGTTCTATACTATTACTTTTAATATAGAAAATAATAAAGAAAAAAAAATTCTTTTTTGTTTTCTTTCCTTAATAGGAAAGAAAACAAAAAAGAATTTTTTTTCTTTATTTTCCACCCTGTAATATTTTGTTGTTTTTTCTAAATTTTCATAAAGGATAAAAACAGTTGTATTTTCTTAATTGCTTTGAAGCAATAATTCTGTCAGAATCAATATTCATAGATCACTTGAAGACTGTCAACATATTTTTTTTTAAAGCAAGTGACACAAACTATATTGAACTCGCATGATTGTAATAATTTCAGTAATTTTGAAAAAATTTAAAAATGGGCAAAACCAGATGTGTGTGTATTTAATTTCACCCCAAGCAAGGTCATCATGCCACTAAGACGCAAAGGGTTACTGGGAGTGAAAGGGAACAAGACTTTAGAAAGAACCGAAACTCCAATCCTAAATAGGAAACAAGGGATAAACCTCTATTTCTGCTAAAAAGATAGGGAAGGAGGGTGAACCAGGCAATAGGCAAACCTATATATATATATATATATATATATACGCACACACATAGTAAGAATAAAAGGTAAAGAATAAAATATAAAATAAACTGAGGGTTCAATGCTGAAGTCAACAGAACCAAAATATAATATTATCAACAGAAAAATCCAAAAAAGTAGTGGATTATATATATATATATATATATATATATATATATATATATATACACACAGAGCTTAGATTTCTTTTGTTAGAGATCTTTTAGAATATTTGCCATCAATTTTCCATTTTGGCTTTTTTAGTTATTTTATTTTAAGCTCCAGACTTTTGCATTGAATATGAAGTGTTTGTTTTGTATCATTGTGATCTTTTGTCTCCTTTCATTATTTAGATAAATAAAGTTCAAGTGGCATTAAGTTGTTTGACTTGTATCTTTTGTTGTTGAATATATTTTTTAATTGTTGGCTTCCTCTTTTGTTTTTAACATCTTTTCTGTTGAACTGAACTTAAAAAGGATGACAACCTAATTCATTCTCTTGTTTGTGTAAGCATAAAACCTTAACATCCAGTCATATGATTCTGTCAGTTCTACTTATTAAACTTAACAGTGAATTTTAAAGAGAGTCACTAAAATTTTAATTTTACACACACACACACACACATTGAGTTCAATTCATTATTTATTGCATGACTTGATATAATTAACTTTAAACACCAAATAACAGTATATATAAATTTCATGAATGTGTTGTCACATCCTGCTATAGCAATAGCAAAAACACAGCCTTGACAAATCGAGATCAGCACTACTGCAGGTTGTATTTGAGGAGCCACTATATATGGTGCAGGGAGAAGTAATAATGCAAAGGTTAATCCTCAGATTTAAGAAAAGAAAAAAGAAAAGAAAAGAAAAAAGAAAAGAAAGAAAAAAGAAAAAAGAAAAGAAAAAATACAAAAAAAAACAAAAAAACAAAAAAAAATACATTTTTCACTTTCAATAGAAAATCTATTCAATAATCTACAACAATCATTTTTGTTTTCCACTTACTGTAAATGAAAATAATGCAACAAAGAGTTCAACAAACTTCCTACAAATACAGATTTATTGAGAATGAAATTATTCTAACATTTGTTCTAATTATCACAGAGAAAGTTTCTTATTCTTGTCCACATTTTTTTTTTAACATAAATCAGCAAATACATAACTTTGTCCAACTTTTATCAACAACCTAATTACCACCAGACATACATCTACCAGAGGAATCAGTCATCCCACTCATGAAATATATCAAGTACACATCGTCTTCACAATATAGAGTACTTGGTGTTGAGTGATCAATAGTAAGCCATTCATAGATATATCTTTATCAAGCACCCTATTATTATGTCCTTGAACCAGACTGAAGTGAATATAGAATACCTGTTGTACAAAGATACCAAGACAATCTTGAAAGCAATTTGTTACAAATTACTAAATACCAGACTATACAAAGCTCTCTCTCTCTCAAAATAACATTTTTTGGTTTATCAGATGCTATGCACCCCAACAGGGTATTATGAATAGGAGATTGAACAGTTTAGGTTTGATCTTCTGAGAGAAGGTTAAGACAAGTTTCTGTTAGCAAAAGATTAAGTGCCTTAACACACCAATTACAACAGGGGGAATATGTCTCATTTCCAGGTATGGGGAAAATAATCATCTTAAATTATAGAATACAATTAAACAGATTCATACATTGTGTGCCAAGTCTTTTGTGTATTATATGCCATACATTGTATGTCAAACCTTTTATACAATCAGCAAATATTATTTTTATGAAAATCCAACATTTTGATGTTCATAATAAAAAAAAAAAAAAAAAAAAAAGTAAATAAATAAATTTTTTTATTTTTGCTTCCTTTTTCAATAATGACTTCATTTTTATCTCTGGTTTTATTTTTAGAATTAAAAATAAAAGAAAATATGTGCATCATGAATTAGAGAAAGGTTTCCGTTTTGTTTTGTTTTTTAAAGGAAAAAATAACTCAATTTTTTAAGTAAAATTATACATGCATGTTTATAAAGAATTTACAACACTAAGCGTATAATTTGAAGGTAATATTTTGAAAAAAAAATAGTTTCAAAATTTTTTTGTAAGTAATATCACTTAGAGAAATTTGTAAATCTTATAAGAAAATAAAAATTCATCATACTTCTTTGTATGCAATTAATTTCTGCTGCAATGACAATACTAACAAGCATTAAGTTAAATGCATCAAACTCCTCAAAATTCTTGTTGTAGAGTTTCAAAAAGTCTTCTTTCATATGCACTGATTATACAATGGCAAATTTTAGAATTTTCCAATGAACTGTTTACACTACTATACAAAACATACAAACAGCTTTTATAGAAAAACAATACAAATCACAAAATTACTCAAGTTAAAAATGCTACTTACAGTGACGGACAGAGGAATGAAAAATACAGAAAAAATTTAGAAGTGAATGAATCCAAAAGGAAAAAATACAGAAAAAAGATAACTCCTGAGGAAGGCAGCTGTTATCACTCGAAATAGAATATTGCCAAAATAAATAGACTGATTAAATGAAAAGAAAATATCAAGATAGAGCCTTGTTCCTTGTTGAGAAATCAGGCATTCTGTAGAAATGGTCCACTGTGCCGTGCGCAGTGTTTGGGACACTATGGCACTGGCTGGGCACTAAGCTGATAATCAGGCAGGGTGGACAGGCAGAACAAGACTCTGGTCCGATCTGCTAAGCAACAGGCAGCAAGAAGTGAGGCAGGCGAGATGCAACAGCTGAGAATATCAACAGTCAATTGGAATTGGAGTAAGGGAGTTAAAAAAAAAAGAAAAAAAAAAAAAAGTGATCAATATTTTTGCTATGATGATGGCTCCTACAAAAGGATAAGAATAAAATCATATAGAACCTTCTTAATTATTACCAGAATATCTGTCCTTTCTTTTCTAATAACAAATAATGAACAATAGACAACATACAATCATTATTATACTACTGTCTCTACTCTTTCCTCTCTTCATTATTATTAATATTCCCAATCTATCACCATCATCATTTCTCCTCTACTACTACTACTACAGTCCCTGCCCACTTTAACCTATTCTTTGAGTAATGACTACTTGTCTGACACCATCATCACAACTTCTAAGACAAACAGAATTCAGTCTCTGCCTTTTCCTCTTGTCACTTAAAAAAATAATTATAATAATGCTCATTTAAGCCACTATGATGACAGTGTATCTGTCCTTTCTTCTTATTTTATGAAGTCAATGGCTTTAGCTCAATAACAAAATTAATTTTTTTTTTCTCTATTTAAATAAGGACAATAATGAAAATAATAATTACAGTTGTTATTATCAAGCAAGCTAATAATTACATGGAATGAAGGAATAACAGGAAAAATTATTCTGAATGATTTGTTTTTTTTTATGGTTTATCAACCTTTTATGAGTTATTTAAAGTCCTGATATTTTGGATTGTAAGAATTTTTTTCTTGTGAGTGAATATTGCATTAATTTTTTGAAGATAATGATTTTCCCAGATACAGGTCCTGCTATTTAACCCATAGCTGGAGGGAGGTTATGGGTTTAAACATTTTCCATGGATATTTGCATGTAAATGAATTTAACAAACCTAACTGGAATTCAAATTCATATTTCCGATTTCTCATTCCGAGTCTCTATCCATTAAACTATATTCACATTTCAGAAAAAAGATGTAATTTTTTTTTTCTCTTTAAATCATTTCACTCCAAGCAAAGCAATAATGCCATTAAGACGCAAATGGTTACTGGGAATGAAAGAGAAAGAGAAGACTTTAGAAGGAACAAGAAACCCAATCCTAAACAGGAAACAAGGGGTAATCCGCTACACCTGTTAAAAAAATGGGAAAGGAGTGTGAACTGGGCGATAGGCAAACCTATCTACTCCTATTGTACCGTAAGAAAAAACAAAAAAACAAACAATTAATAAATAAAATTTCAGTGTTGAGGTGGTAATTAGAAGTAATATATCTACAAAGAGAAATTATCAAAATGTGTGCGTGTGTGTATATATATATATATATATATATATTACATACACCTGAATACAAGGTTGGTATAGATAGAATAAAATTCCAGTAACCAAAAACATTAAAAAAAAAGTGCTCAATACAAAGTAGACCAAATAATATTTATTTAAAATTTATAACATAAGTATGCTATAACATCACTACAAAAATACTCATTTTGTTTCAACACTTATGGTGTCTTGTCAAGTGATGGTGTTGATTCTAAAATAAAAAGTTTTTAAAAGAGTTCAAAAACCAGCCACTACCCCCACTCCAGGGGGAATATTTTTACCTAAGATGTAATGACCAATCAAATTACAAGTATTCAATTCAAATAATGCAACAACAAACCCTAGATACAATTTATTAATGCTTTAAAATTAATATTAGATGTAGGAAATCAGGATAACTAAATGATCTCCAATTTATTATGTAATTAAAAAATAAAAAGTTTAAAAAAAATAAAAGTTATGAATATTAAACTTTAAATATAACCATGCATCAAGTTTAGAAACTTACAAAATTATTCAAAGAAAAAAACAAACAAAATAAATATGCCTAAATTTTCATGTATTGTTCTTAGTAATACGTTACGTTTTCTGTCCAAATCATTAAAATTCAATCATCCAAATAACTAGAGAGACAACACAAACTACCCGTCAAAATTGCACAAACACGGAAAATCAATATACAAATATATAAACATATGCACATGTTTAAAGACATACAAATATATACACATACATATATAAATGCATAAAGATACATATATATAAATTCTTTTTATCAAGTAAAATAACAAATATGAAATAGACGTATGTCAGTCTATAAAAAAACAAAGTAAATATATATATATATATATATATATATATATATATATATATATATATATATAAAAAATGCACATTATTTCATTATTATAATATTATTATACCATTATTACTATTCTTATCCCAGTATCAATTTATCAGTTAAATTCAATGCTGGTGAGAAGAGTACGAATGAATGCAACATATATTAGGCACACTAATGCATCTTCCATTCTTCCATCTGTGCAGATCTCTGAGAACAATATTGCAGAAAATAGACATTTTTATTATTCATGGTTTATATGATTATTATTTTTTTCCATGGAGTTAAATCATTCTTATTTCCCCCATGTTCCAAATGTAAGGAGGGTTCTACTCTGACAGCCTTTATTCCACAACAGCCACTTTGTGAAGCAGACACTTGCATCAGTGCTTCCTCTGAACACTTTACCTCTTCAAGTCAAGTGTCCTTCATTATCTATCCTCCTTATCCTCGTAACCTCCACTTCCTCTTCTAGTCATATCACACACATTATTATTACCATTTTGACTGTACTTATATCTTGATTGGCTCTCGAGCCTTGGATTGAGTGACAATTAGTAAAAAGTAAAAAAAAAAAAATTCTAAAGAATTTCTTGAGAGCAAACTTTGAGAAATTACTGTTTGAAATATTGTGCCACTAATTTGGAGTTTTTTTGAGTTTGGAAAGCAGTTGATATTTTTTCTGCATTTAATTAAATTTTGATACCAATTAAAGGAGTGCGTATTGCTTCAATTCACACACACACAAGCCTTCAACAGAAAAAAAAATTTTCTTTCACATTTCATAACAATGTTTATAATTATTGTTTTTGATAAGTTCCTAAGTGATTTGGGGGTTGAATACCCAATGAACAGATCCTATTTGGACACTGGAAACAAGAGAAAAAATTTATTTATGAAATGTCATCAATCAGAGACATTTATAGAAAGTGAAAGTGTTAATATCAAATCTTAACTGATGAAGAGAATATTATATTCCATGGAAGTAAAAACAAACATAATTAGATACCTTGATTTCAGGTGAGTAGAAAGCATGCACATATATTTTAATATATTTATTGTTTATATGTTATTTTTATAGATACAAATATTTAAGCAAATGCTCTGTTTATAATAAACATTATTAACATTTATTGGCCTGAATGCCTGCTGATATCTGCTCAAAGCATATCTTAACATAAACAAATGATATTTGAGATAAATCATGGGAAATTTGTAGTTTAAAAGCAGTAATTTGACCTTGCTAACCAGATGCTTCCTCTGTAGCTAAATAGTATAGCACATCAGGTTATATGACAGTTCCGTGCAGGATACAAGTTCAATTTCTGTCAGAGAACACATGTTTTCTATGAAATTTCTGACATTCAGGCCAGTAAATGTTAATACTATTTATTATAAACAGAGCATTTACTTAAATAACGTATAAACAATAAATATATTAAAATAATTGCCAGACTTAGACCATTTCATTATATATATATATTATGAAATTGGGTTTGCCTGACCGTCTGTTCCTTCATGGCTAATCAGTAAGGATTGGTGTGTGTGTGTGTGTGTGTGTGTGTGTGTGTGTGTATGCGTGCGTGCATGTAAAAATTCAGATGTAACTATTAAAAAAAAAAAAAAATATCTCTCAGCTGATGCCTTTTGTCCTTGGATTTTATCAAGGCAAATGTAAGGGTTTTATTTTGTAAAAAGTATTTATCAACAGAAGTTTTTCAAAATTATTAAATTCAACAATGCTTACAAATATACATCAAACTCCATTATTGACCTTGACTTTCACTTAGTCCGATGTATATTTTTGATGATTTTTAAATTTAATAATTCTAAGAAAAAAAAAAAAATAAATAATTTTACTTCTGTTTATAAATACTAGATGCAAAATAAAATCCTTTCATTTGTCTCGATAAAGTCTCAAAGAGGACAAAATGTGTCAGCTAAGATAAATTTTCCTATTGTGTCTCTCTCTCATAGATATAGATAGATATAGATATAGATATAGATAGATATACATAGATAGATATTCTGTCTCCTTATTTTCAATTAGATCCTTTCATATTCACGGATAATCTTTTTGGTATCATTATTGAAGGAGGAGAGATAATCACCATATTGATACATATTTCTTTTATTCCAATTATTTTTGACATATCACAAAAGCATCATCAGGTTATTGTTCTTTACTCCACGAGAAAGAAATTTAACTTTCAGACAAACAGAACAATTTGGTGTTCAACAATAATGAACATTACAATGTTTGTCTTGCAATAAACAATACCCTGATAATGACATTATATCGAAAGTTCTCTGAATAAAAGAAATATGTACCAACACAGTGATTTTCTCTCATCCTCCCACAAAAAAAGCTTATTCAAAATAGAAGGGATTCTATGAATATGAAAGGATCCCATAACTAAATTATTCAACAAAACATGTCTATCTATCTATCTATTATATATATATATATATATATATATATATATATATATATATATATAGGCAACAAATTTTCTTTTATCATGTCTGATTAAATAAATTACAAACATTATATCTGCTTATTTTTAGCATAATCCTTTCATATTCACGAATATTTTTCTTTGTATTACAATCAAATGATGCAAGAAATGCACTGTAACAGTGAGAATCACTTTTATTACCCAAGTACTTTCCATCTCTTTCTGAGATCATCATCAGGGGTGCAACAGGTAAGGTAAAAAAAATGTGTAGCTATCAATTACTGAATTTTTTCTTTTTACGTTTAAATGTAACAGTTGACAGTTATGCTTTAGCATTCATTAGAACGTGGAAAAATTATCCATTATAGTATTTTTTCTTTTATGTTGCAATGTCATGGTCATGCACACATTAAAGCATGGAGACTTCTTTTTATAGGCATTTTAGAACATTATTACAATATTTGGAGCTGATTATATTCAGTGTCGGCTTCAAGGATCTGTAGTTTTAATTTATTTTTTTGGTTTAGGATAGTTGTGTTATCAATCAGTATTTTTCTATAATGGAAATGGAGACAGGAATGTTGGTGTAAATGTAATTTTCATTGTTACAGTGCATTTCTTGTATCATTTGATTGTAATTCATGAAAAAATATCTGTGAATATGAATGGATTATGCTAAAAATAAGTAGACATAAATGTTTGTAATTTATTTAATCAGACACACACATATATATGACACACACACACACAAAATTAGTAAAAAACTATACAAATACACATCCACTGTCATACAAGTGCAAACACACACAATGTTTGTTCACCAAATACACCAGTTGTCAGTTGTACTTTTCCAAATGCATGAATATTTTGTAGATGCTGACAAACTGATGAATGAATGCAGTATGGGTAATGCAGGGTGGCTGCATTTCAGAATATATCTTAAGGTAGAAAGAAATAATGGACAGTAAGTCAGTAGCACCACTGGTTGCCATGGCAACAAGCAATAGGCAGAAGGAGCTCTTATGTCCAATCTGTGGACTGGATCATACAAATCAATACCATCTGCATAGAAATAGACAATGTGCTCTTTCTCTCTCTATATATATATATATATATATATATATATATATATATAGCAATGCTATCAGCATATTTAAAAACTGCTTCAAAATACTGTTTTTAGACATCACACATTTAGATGAACAGCTATATATCCTCAGTTCAGTCAGGCATAAGGCTACCACAGGGGAAACTGATTGATTTTTTTGTTTTTGTTTTTAAACAATTTATCAACCCTTGATGGTTGTTTTTCTTTTATTGTATAAATAATTCTTTTTATTTACATCATTTGGAATGTTATCTTCATCTTCACTGCCATATTCACAACATTTCAGCCATTGTATGCTCCAGCCTTCTTCAGTTGATTGGAATGAAGATTAGGATAACAGTCCAAATAATATAAATAATGTAAATAATCATACCTCATCTCAGAGATATAGACAGATAATTCTTTTTAAAGCAAGTGAATATTGGATTAATTTTTTTTTTTTGAGAATAATGATTTTTACAGATACAAGTCTCACTATTTAACCCATAGCTGGAGGGAATAGAAGGATCCATTCCCAGTGGTATTTGCAGGTGAGTGAATGTAATGACCCCAACTGGAATTCCAACACAGCTCTGATTTCTCATTCTGAACTGCTATCAATCACACCACCTACACATCCAACCTCAGTGAAGACTTACTATTGTCAGTAAAACTAGTCCTATAAACCTCTACACTTCAATTTTAACCTCTTCTAGTCAAATGTCAACCACTATCTATCCTCATTCTTGTAATCTTCACTTTCACTCATGTTCTGCCACACCTCATTCAGTAACTCTACCATGAGTGGCTCTCGAGCCTTGTATCAACTGTAAAAAAAAAATAAATAAATAAAAAACAGTAGCCATTGAGAAAGACAAGTATGTATATTAGCTATGCATAAAATGCATGTTATTTTTATAAGCAATAAAACCAAAATTTTACAAGGTGATTTGGGATGGAGAGTTAATGTTAACAATGACAATTATTTTTAACTTATTAACCTGCAAATATATAATATGTCCATCCAAATATAAAAACAGAATTTTTATAGATTTCCATTACAGAGAGCGGGGGAGTAAAAAGATCGGACAGAGAGCGGGGGGGAGTAAAAAGATCACGAGAGAGGGGGGAGTAAAAGATCGACGAGAGAGCGAGGGGAGTAAAAGATCGACGAGAGAGCGAGGGGGAGTAAAAGATCGACGAGAGAGCGGGGAGAGCTGAATCGACGAGAGAGAGCGGGGAGACTGAATAACTGATGAGAGAGCGGGGGAGACTGAATAACTGACGAGAGAGGGGGAGACTGAATAACTGACGAGAGAGCGGGGGAGACTGAATAACTGACGAGAGAGCGGGGGAGACTGAATAACTGACGAGAGAGGGGGAGACTGAATAACTGACGAGAGAGCGGGGGAGACTGAATAACTGACGAGAGAGCGGGGAGACTGAATAACTGACGAGAGAGCTGAATAACTGACGAGAGAGGGGGGACTGAATAACTGACGAGAGAGCGGGGGAGACTGAATAACTGACGAGAGAGAGGGAGACTGAATAACTGGGGAGAGGACTGAATAACTGACGAGAGAGAGGGACGGACTGAATAACTGACGAGAGAGAGGGAAGGACTGAATAACTGACGAGAGAGAGGGAAGGACTGAATAACTGACGAGAGAGAGGGAAGGACTGAATAACTGACGAGAGAGAGAGAGGGAAGGACTGAATAACTGACGAGAGAGAGAGGGAAGGACTGAATAACTGACAAAAGGGGTGACTGAATAATTGACGAGAGGGGGAGGGGAGAGGCAAAGATTGACAAGAGTGATTAAGGAGGCAATGATTGACGAGAGAGAGAGACACAGTCTTCAAAATGTTATTCATTGTTATTTACTTCATCTCTTCCTTGATGTCCAAATGTTCTGTAATTTAACTTCACTCAAATGTCACTTTGAATGGCCTCCATTCAATGTCAAACTTCTTTTTTATAGAATTTCAATTATAATTATTTGAAAATTTTAATTATCACTGAACTTAGTATTATTAATATTATTACTACTTGTTTACACATACCAATACAAAATATTTCATTCATTCTGCACTTGTTTTATCTGAAATAGTCCTGGTCTGTTTTGAAGTCAGAACACTACATTAACTTATCCAAACTTGCTTTTGTGTGTCAACCCCAACTCTTAGTTTGTGAACTTTTACCATATTACTGTTGCTTTGCCTTATATATATTGTTTGCTTGCATTATATTATTTTTTTTCTCCTGTTCTTTTCATTTTTCTGGTTATTGCTTATTACAAACTTTGTCAATTTTGTTTCTTGGACAGTACGATCATTTATTTTACATTTAACCATGATCACTCACTCCACAAATATGAATCGTTAAAATAGTCCTCTAAGGCAATGATGCCTTAGTCCTCTTCAAAGTACTTTTCTTGGGACCATCAGGCACTTAAATTAGTGCATCTTAGTAATCAAAACAATTTTCAAAACAATTTGTAACAACTTTTTGGAATCACCATCAGCTGCTTTGACACTTTCACCATAATCTCATCCATGGGTTGAAATTTTTTTTCAAATTGTGATTTTAACTATTTTTTATGATTTTGTTGGTTTCAATCTGATTTGGAATGACTGCAAAGCACTTTACCATCCCCAATTTATAGGCAGAAGCACACAAATGGTTTGGTTTCATCTGACTCAGTCCAGGTCTGTCTTCTCTTGAAGTAAAAATGCTATATTCGCTTCTCCGAACTTGTTTGTATGTGTCAATCCCAATTCTTTGTGAACTTTTTACCATATTACTGTTAATTTGCCTTGCATATATTCTTTGCTTGCTTTATATTATTTTTCTTGTTATTGTAAATTTTGTTAATTCAGTTTGTTGGACAGTTGTTATTTTGTATTTAACCATGGCTACTCAATCTACATCAATATTGGATGAAGAAACAAAGTTGATTATCTTGTTTACTCGCCTGAGAGAATCTTATAACAAAGAAACTCTAGTTGCTTTTAGATATTTACTAACCAAGTGATTCCCAAAGTGGTACATGTCATAGTGCAACAAACTGCTTTAGCTATCTCCCCAGGGTGCCATTAGGTATTTAAAAAATTTTAATTCCAGACAATCGTAATTTAATTCATTGATGCATAGTTACAATGATAGAAAGCAGCATATAAGAGAGACATCATTAATTCTTCTGTCCATTAAAGGCTGACCTTCATTGTTTCGGCATTAGAGGACATTAAGTCAATTTAACAAAGTTAACATGCAGGATTGTTTAAGAATCATGGCAAACAATCTCAGTATATTGTAATTGCATATAAATAACCGTAAATTCCCCCCATGCTCACTGTGAAGATTGAATTTCTTCAATGGAGATATGATCAAGTTAACCCTTTACCATTAAAATGCACCCAAACTCATCCCATAAATAACTGCTCTCAATGTTCAACCTGCCGTAACCCACCACATGTATACTCTGCCATTATATAAAGGCATAAATGCAAATAATGTAGGAAGTCATGCAAATACAGAGAGACTTTGAGAGCCCATATTTACAAGTCAGGTTTGACTGTGTTGGACACTAAAGTGTTAAATTAGCCATTCAAATAAATAAAAAATAAAAAATTTCATGCAAGTTATTTACACTATCTACATTGTTCAGACTGTTGTCCTCATCTTGATTGTCATATTCACAATATTTTGGCCGTTGTATGCTCTGGCCTTCTTGAAGTTATTGGAATTTCAAATGGAGTGTACAACGACTAAAATGCAGTGAATATAACAACCAAAATGAGGATAACAGTCTGAATAATGCAAATAGTTACAATACCTCATTTCAGAAATATAGACAGATGCTGAAGGTCGAAGCGTACAATGGCCAAAACATTGTGAATATGGCAATAAAGCTGAGGACAACATACCGAACGATGTAAATAGTGTAAATAATTAAAATAACTCATCTCGGAAATACAGACAGATATTTATGTAAGTTAATAGTATAAATTTAAAAGTTAATTAAAATAATGTATTTATATTATTTACATTCAGACTTATGTCTTTATCTTTGTTGTTTATATCACATTTTGGTTGTTGTGCTCTCCAACCTTCTTCAGGTATCTCCAGATAATCCAGATATATATATATATATATATATATATATATATATATATATATATTTCTTAAGGTGTGCTATATTTACGGGATAAAGTGCTCAATATCAGAGATTGTGTGTGTGTGTGTCTATATATATATATATATATATATATATATGACCACTTGTATTTGAGGATACCTATCTACTAGGGTGGCTATCCAATCCCTATTGCAGATGCTTGCTCAGTTGCAATTGTGTTTATGCAACACCCACAGAGCCACCTGTAGTTTATACTGCAACTATGCTGAGCAGACCTTAGTTACAGTTTCTGGGAAAAAGCATGTTATCTAGCATGATCAACAATTTGAACAAGGCCAGCATGCTCAAGCTGTTGTATTTAAGGTATGTGAAGAGAATAAGTTAGAAAGATACATTTTCAGCACCCCAATTTAACTACAAATGAGATGGCTTTACTATACAAGATATCCTCCTTTTCAAAATGAACACTGAACAGGCGTAGAGATTGTTTCATCATAAAAGAAAATAATATTTATTAATGGTTACAGTTAGATTTAGTCTAATCTCTGTAAAAACATTCTTAAAATACAATTTATCTGCTTATTAGGTAACTTTTAGATGAAATAGATGAGCAAATTTTCTATACCTTAAATCAAAGTCTCAAATTATATTTAACACTTGAGGCAGCAAAGATGTGGTTCTACAGAAGGATACTAAGAATACCATAGACGGAGCATGTAAGTAATGAGGAAGCTTTAAAGAAAACTGAAACAAAAAGGACAACTATACATAAAATCCGGAAGAGTTGAAATATCTAGGAAAAATTGAAATATCTGGATAAAATGAAAAAATAGTGAAACCTTGCCTTTGGAAAATTTGACATCGCCACTCACCTGTGATGAGACATGTTGAAAACAAACAGAGGAAAGGTTTGTCTTCTCGGCTGTGATGAAGTAACCTTAAAGACTAATTGTCTCTTCAGAAAATTTGGGACCACCACAAAGCCACATCAGTGGTCAAATCTTCAAAAGACTTACTTTTTTATGTTTCCCAACTGAAAGGCAAACTGGAGACAAGAATCCTGAAACACTAACCCCTAAGTTTCCTTCAAGATGGACTGGAGACAAAATTCCAGTAAAACTCTAATAGCCGAGTGGACTTAAAAGGAAGGAATTTATTTCCTTATCTTTTAAAGATGTGCGAGAAATCATATGGTTACACTAACGAGCTTGTATAAATGGATACCAAAATAGAGTGAGAGGAGGGATAGTAAAAACACAAATACCGCTAAGACCTACAAAAAAATAAGAAGTTGTGGAGAGCTATGATTATGCATGTCCTGAAGGAACACAGCACATAGAAGATCTTTGAAAAGAAAATAGAACTCTCTCTCAAATGTGTGTATGCACACTTTTTATACCCTTATCTTTAAAACTTACCCTGCATATATCATGAAATTCATAGTCTTCAGTTGGGTAACTGGTTACCATGACTTGGGACCCCACAGTGAAATATGGCATATGCTTTCTAACATGTTCTTATATGTGTGATTATATAAATTCATATTGTTACATGTTGATAATTGTAACAAAGGAAAAAAAATGATTTACCACAACATAGAGCTAAATCACAAACGAATATTTAATTTAATAAAACAGAACATAAAATACATACAGGATAAACAATTGTGGCCTACAAATCAGAGAACACAGAGTTACTGGCAAGTGTTACGAGGGAGAAGGAAAGGGAGTCAAATATCTTTATCACTTTAGGGCTAGTGAAGTAATCTAAGTGCTATATTTGGAAATCCACAAAGGTGTGTAAATAAATATTAATTTTTAGTTTGGTCAATGAAAATTAGTCAAAATTCTATTTACCAACTTTGTTCCATGAAATTCTCTTTTGGGTTTTGGTTGGTCGGCAACTTTTTATAGAGATTCTTTCGGCTGGATATAATAGTCCTTGAATCAAAAGCCGGAGTTGATAACAGCAGATATTCTCATTCAACAACTGACAACCCTTTTCCAAAATCCCATTTTTTATAGAGGCTAACACCTAATTTGCATATTTCTAGATATTTCTCGAATCATCTAGATTTTTCTCAAATATACTAGAATGATCTAGAATCTTCCAAACATTCTATTTCTAATTTCTCTATTTTACAACTACTTCATGAATGAATACTTTTTTTGTAATAACAAGTAGAACTCAGTGGAATCCCTTATTATAGAAATTCATCCTCGTAACAATATGACAACTGCTGCAACAGCAGTAGTCGTGTCTCCCCATCAGATAATGAACCTGGGTTTGAACATGATTTCAGGGTCACATCAGCATTATCACTAACATGTCCTAACTCTGCCTTGCAGTACTACTAGGTTTTAGTGGTTTTTCATCATATTGCAGGAGTAATAGATGCAAAAAGATGCAGTCTCTGACCCACTCTTGAAGTCTACTTTTTTATGCTAATGTTCACCCAATAAAAGGCCCAAGAGCCACTCAAGTTAGTGGGTTACTGTGTGGTGCTGTATGAGCATAAGAAGTGCAATTCATGAGGCTATGTTGGAAAGATAAGAGCTTACCCTAGATTTGAATAGGGTCAAAATTGTAGTGATTGGGATAACATCAAGCTGGGAGTCTGTTTCACAAAGCGGTGGTTCTTGGGAAGAAACTGTCCAAATGAAACTTCCTCCTTACTAATGGAACATGAAGGGAGGATTCATCCCAGTGTAGATGGCATGGTGGTTCCCAGTTGCAAAGGTCAGGGCTGGTGGAACCAAGGAAATGTAGCTCATCAGAACACATGCCAGGGAAATAGAGTAGCAAGAAGCTTGCAATAATTCATATATCGGAAAGGGTTGTAGGGTGGAAAATAATTCATCACCCACAAGGTTGCATAGACGCTTTTGAACTATCAAGAAAGGCAAGTGAGAACGGGGCAGCTCCAACCCAGATATATCAGCAATACTCCATTTTTGGTCTGGTCTCACTCTTATAAAGATAGAGCATGGCAGGAGGAGTCAGATACTTACTAAAGCAGCACAATGAAGTAATCTATTTTCTAGGATCTTTAGCAATAGATTATATATACGAGTTCCACTTGAGGTTTAGGGTGAGATTGAGTCACAATAGATGTTCAAGTCAGGGAGCCATCTTGAGAGAATTACCCATCAGTCCATAATAATAGGTGAAAGTTTAGGGTTTGCTCATTGATGTTGGAATGTTACTAGCTTGGTTTGGGATGTATTGAATTTTACAAGCCAGTCCTTCCCCTATTGAGCCATCTAGGTTAGGTTAGACGAGACATGAGCTGCTAGGTTCTGGTTATCCATATTAATTTCTTTGATATTGACCAGAGATAAGTCAAGATATATTAAAGCTGAAATATTTTTTCTTTAATCATTTCCCTCCAAGCAAGGCAAAAATGCAACTAGGATGCAGGGGGTTACAGGGAGTGAAAGAGATTGAAAAGACTTTACTGAGGAGACATGAAAAAAGGACAATAAAAGAACAGAATCCAGGAAAACTTTTTGAAGATTGTAGGTGGCAGAGAAGCAAGAAATCAAAAGGGAGTTCCACAAGTAAGAAGTGCGAGAAAAGAAACTGTTAGAATAGAACAGATTGTTGCATCTAGCTAGTTCAACAGTTAAATGGTGAGACCTAGCTGCCAATCTAGTAACACACTTGTTCAAGTAGTCGAGGCATTAGGAAAAAAAAAGTTCAGAGCAGATGTCATGAAAATATTTTTTAGAAAAGACAGAGAGTTACTTCATATCAGTGAGAAAGTGACTGAAGTTGAGATGCAAGGTCAAGATTGATTACATTACAGAACCCTTTCTTTAAATTTTTTCAAGAATCTAGAAATAGCCTAAGTACCAGACCAGATATGGCAGCAGTATTCAATGAACAGACGAATGGTTGATTTATAAATGTGCAAGGTGGATTCTGACAATAAGAATTGTATGGTATGACACAGATGACCAACTTTGCTAGCAGTAGACATAGCAATTGACTCAATATAGTTGCTCAAATTCATGTTTGTGTAAAATGTGAAGCCCAAGAAGCTGTAGAATGTTGCTCTCCTGGAGTCTAGCATCAGTTATGCTGACAACAGGCAGAAAAGATTCTGTGGTGATTAAATGCAAGCAATTTTGTTTTGGATACCTTGGCATTTGGCTATAAACAGTATAATCATTAGTCATAAAGTCAATATTTCTATATCTGTCTGCCTTAACATAACCAAAATATTGTGTGTGTGTGTGTGTGTGTGTGTGTGTGTGTGCATGTTAAAGAAAATCCTTTGTGACTTCCAAGATGGTTGATTGCAACTTTAGCCAAAAGGTCAATTGATTGGCACGTATAAAGAATTTTCATTTTGATAAATATCATTTATATTCCCTTATCCCAAAAGCAATAACATCAAAAACTAAAATAATGGAGTTAAACCTCTTTAATTCCATTAAGCTCAAACCAAAATAATTTATCAGATCAAATCAGAGAGACAAATCAATGTAGTCATTCTAATATTTGCCTTTTTTTTGTTTCAAGATGGTAACATTAATAATGAACATATTCTCATCAACTTACATGTTAAAATATCTCAAGTGTATTTAGTTGTGAATTGCAAATAATAGAAAATATACAATTATATAGAGAGGCACGGCAGCACAGAGGGGACATCAGTGCTGCAGACTCATAACTTGAGATGTAAAAGACGCTGCCATAGTGGTCTATAGTGGTTTCTCATGATGCCTACAGCCAGCCCACATCTTCTTGTGAGATATATAGCACCTTGATATAAGTGGCATTGATTCTGATGCCCTGTATTAATTGATAATTTTTCATGGATTACCAACTTCTTGTGGGTTATTTAAAGTTTTATTTTATATTGTAAGAATAATAATTTTTTTTTGTGAATGAATATTGCATTAACAATTTTCTTGAATGTAACAATTTTTCCAAATAAAGTGCTACTATTTAACCCATAAATAGGGGGGTGGATTCATACCTTTCCAAGAGTGTGTCACAAACCAGAGTGGAATTTGAACTCAGTTCTTTTATTTCTCATTCCTAGCTGCTATCACATACCTGTACATCCCTATAGTAAGAAATATGGCAACATGATATGACCCTTATTGCTCAGGGTACCCCAGGAAGATCACAGATGATATCCATATAGAGTTGAAACAGACTTATCTGTCATTCCTCCTGTCCATCCAACCACTTTCAAGTAGTTCATACTTTCAGAGTCACCATAGTTGGAGATTAGTGTCACAAGGTCAACATGTGACACTCACCTTTGTCATGCCTTTGCATTTCTGGGGCTAGATTGGTAGTTGACATATTAAAGTTCTCAAAAAAGACAATGTGAAAATTCAACACCTTCTGCAAGGATATTATGTTAGTGCATTTTTAACTGGCCATAGAAAAACAGACTATCAAATTGAACCTAGTGAACCCTTGCAATATACTTGCATGCAATATGTTGGCCATCTTATACTTCAGGTATAAAATGTGAACCTTAAATCCTTTGGTTTATGGTAAGTTGTTAGCATGGGAGATTTTTTTTTTTTTTTTTTTTACTGCAAATATTTGAATAGTTGAATAAAAACAACTGGATGTGCATCTCAACAAGCCATTTAAAGATCACATTCAAGAACCATGGAACAAGTGAATGATTAGCAGAGAAGAGTTATTCAACCTAACGTAATAGCCTACCTAAAACACAGCACCTACACATGAGGTATTATAGATTAGGGTAGTTAATTAACAATATGTCCCCACCATTTTTTTTTTCATTAGAATTTGACTGAAAAGAAAGAATATGCTTACTGAATTTATTTAATAAATTCAATACATTTTAAAATACAATTGGGGGTGGGGATCATCTTGTATGGCGAATATAGCGTGAAACCTACATTTTAACTTGAAAATTTGTAGGTAGCTACCTCA
Organism: Acanthosepion pharaonis; assembly: GCA_903632075.3. Classification (NCBI taxonomy): domain Eukaryota; kingdom Metazoa; phylum Mollusca; class Cephalopoda; order Sepiida; family Sepiidae; genus Acanthosepion; species Acanthosepion pharaonis. The sequence goes on along the minus strand of CAHIKZ030004991.1, from coordinate 1,314,077 downwards.
TCACATTCTCTTGGATTTCCTTGACATCTTGAAATATTGTTCCTTACAAGTGGGATTTGATTTTTGGTAAAAGGAAAAAGTCACAAGGGGCAAGATCTGAGGAATATGGTGGTTGCTGGGGAATGTTGTTTTTGGCCAAAAACTGTTGCAAAAGTCATGATCACTGATAAAACCTCTGTGATGTGGTTAGATAACCACACTCTACACACTTTCCTTCCAAGCCTTAATATAAACAATGGAACTGAGCGAGAATGTTATAACTTAGTATCTATGCCCGACAGAGTTCAAGGTTAATCTGTGCCAAGCAGCTTTACACTGCATACTTTAACACGATTACCATAGCAACTGTCTCAATATTTTTGGATCAGACTATATATATATATATATATATAAAACCATAGGTCTTTTAAACTTCAGTTTAGCAGTTAGAAATCAATGTGGGATAGAACCAAACATCTTTTTCATCTTTCAAAGTGGCGAGTTGTCATGCTTTAAAGAGCAAAAGTGTTCAGTCTATGTAAGGTGGTACCTTGATGCAATGCAACAAAAAGTTCATATCAAGGTAAATTATAAATGAATCTGTCTTTGTTGGTGAAAAATATCAATCATTTTCTTTTTTTTTTTTAGATTTGATGGAATGAAAACTTTTCATATTCTACAAAGGAAAAATTATTTATTGATAATATCGACATGACTCATCTTCTATACTTTTATGGCAACTTACAATCTTTTTCATTTATTTCTAAGAGATGGGACAGTTTTGAGTCAGGGGACAATCAGATTGAGGCCATGGCAACAATTGCTAAAATAAAACTGTACACATTTATAACAATTACAAATTCTACTTATTTAAAAAAAAAAAAAAAAACATCACATTTATTTGTATTATGGTAAATAGTTTCCAAAAAGTTAGGATTAGTGCTTTTAGTATTATCTACTCAATTTTCTACATAACTTATCTCACAATCATAATTTTGTCATATTTTATTCCCTAACCAAATTTTAACTCAATTTTCTGGCTTCAAATTGTTCCAGTTTCCAAGATGCATTTTAAATGTCCAGCCAACACATAAAAGGCATAAACCCTTTGCTATATCTAAGTGTCAAAAATAAAATTTTATTAATTACATTTCAACATCTGAAACAATAAAATTCTGCCATCATTTTCATTTCATTTGAACTTGACAGTGCTTCTCTTCTCCATCCCAATATAAATGGCAAACTCCTTTAGGAGCAAACAGGTAAGTAATAGATGAGGAAACAAGTAATGCCCTTATTATCACAAAGATTACCAAATCAACTGGTATCTTACTGATGAAATCTGGGAAAGATTCAGGTTAAAAGCAGAAAAAAAAAAAAAGAAAAAAAAATGAAGGGAGCTGTTTTCACCAAAATATTTCCCAAAGATATTTTTGGCTTCATCAAAAGGTACTTCTAAACATATCTGAATGAAGAGAGGAATATAGAAATGGGTATTTCTACAGAATTTAGTTCAAAGGTCATTATTTAAAAAATGCCAAATGAATTAGGAAGATAATGTAAATAGTAACATTTTTGTTTACCTATCTACTTTTTCTGGGCTGTTATCCTCATCTTTATTGCTATATTCACAAAGTTTCATTCATTATATGCTCTTCTTCAGGTCATAGTAGTTCAAATTTCAAACCAAAACCTTTTATTTAATCCATGCAGGTAGATTGTTCTAATTCCACATGCCATGCCTTTTTTGGACATCTCAGTTTCAGTTAATTCCCCTTGGTAACTCAACTTTCCAAGTTTTAGTTCCCTCTTCTATGGCCAGGTATTGAACTCACAATACTTTGGATTAAGTCAGCATCATACAATCAACACTTTTATTCACTGGACCATGAATATGGCAAATAACAGAAAATGTATTTTTTTTTTAAATTCCTTCTTGGTCAAGCAAAGAACTATTCAGCACCCCTTTATAGTTTATAAACTGTGCTATTATTTAACTGGGACATCCCCCCCCTTTTTGGACTATTCTTCAGTATTACTCATCTTAAGTCCTTAACAGTACTCATCAAGACTTTGGTGACTCACCTCTTCCAAACTATAATACCTGTACAAAGGAAAAAGTGTGCTATTTGCATATTTGGGAGAAAATAGCTGGGTAAATATGGTATCTTTACCAACAAAAGATATATATAAAATAAAAATGTTATAATTTTAATGAAAAAGTGGTTATAAATGAAGAAACGCTTCATTTGTGAATAAACTTACCAAAAAAAAAAAAAAATTGTTCTGACCAGAAGATACTTATAGTTAATTGCAATATTGTGCAATTACCTTTAAAATCCTATTATGCCATTTAAAGAACTTCCTGAAAATGTGACAAAGCAATTGAGCTATGAGCCTCTTCAAATATTTCCTGCAAATCTCCATTTTAATTTGGCCAAAAAGAGATCCTTTCCTTCATGGCAGTAGGGCAGGTGCATTTTTCATTTTTTTTTTTTTTTTTAGAAAAATCAACATTGCACTCAGTGTGAAAGCTGGGGTTTGACATAAGTACAGACATCAAATACTAGATTCACAGCCTTTACCAATTTTTGAGCACAAGAATTTTTTTGAAACACGCCAACAAGTGTTGAAATCCTTACAATATTTAGTACTGTTGAAGTTATCAGCATCATTTTTTGTCAAGATTTACAAATTCTAAAAAAACAATATATATTTTAATCATTAGATTGTCTTTAAAAAAAGAAAACAGTGAAAGTATTTTGCATGTTAATTAAAAAAAAATTAATTTTACCCAATTTTGTTGTGCTAAGTTACATACCTGAGTAAAACCAACTGTAATTTATACCACCTTACCTGTTGGCACTTCTCCACAAAATTTGGTTTTGATTGGTCAATGTATGGCTATTTTAGAGTATGTTATAGACAGACTAATGGAAGACAGGATTTTTTATAGAGAGAGATAGAGTGAGATATATATATATATATATATATATATATATATATATATAGAGAGAGAGAGAGAGAGATAGATATATAGATAGATATATAGAGAGATATATAGTGAAATATATAGAGATATAAATGAGAGAAGATATAGAGAGAGAGAGAATGAGAGAGAGATATATAGGCAGAGAGATATAGGGAGGAGATATATAAGGAGAGATATAGATATAGAGAGAGATATAGAGAGAAGAGATATATAGGAGAGAGAGAGATAGAGGGAGAGAGAGATATAGGGAGAGAGAGAGATAGAGTGAGAGAGATAGAGTGAGAGAGATAGAGTGAGATATAGGGAGACAGGATGAGATATAGGGAGACAGGATGAGATAGAGATAGAGTGTGATAGAGGGAGAGAGATAGAGATAGAGAGAGATATAGGAGAGGTGAGAGAGATAGGGTGACATAGGGGAGACATGAGATAGAGATGGGGTGACAGGATGAGATGTGATATAGGGAGACAGGATGAGATATAGGGAGACAGGATGAGATAGAGATAGAATGTGATATAGGGAGAGTGAGATAGAGATAGAGTGTGATATAGGGAGACAGAGTGAGATAGAGATAGAGGAGATAGAGATGATATAGAGGGAGATAGATATAGACAGGGGAGATAGAGATAGAGTGTGATATAGGGAGACAGAGTGAGATAGAGATAGAGTGTGATATAGGGAGACAGAGTGAGATAGAGATAGAGTGTGATATAGGGAGACAGGAGGAGATAGGGGACAGAGATAGAGATAATATGTTTATAGGGAGACAGAGTGAGATAGAGATAGAGTGTGATATAGGGAGACAGAGTGAGATAGAGATAGAGTGTGATATAGGGAGACAGAGTGAGATAGAGATAGAGTGTGATATAGGGAGACAGAGTGAGATAGAGATAGAGTGTGATATAGGGAGACAGAGTGAGATAGAGATGATATAGGTGATAGGGACAGAGATAGAGGTGTGATAGGGACAGAGTGAGATGAGATATGGGGGAGACAGATGATATGGGGAGACAGAGTGATATGGGGAGACAGAGTGATATGGGGAGACAGAGTGTGATATGGGGAGACAGAGTGTGATATGGGGAGACAGAGTGATATGGGGAGACAGAGTGTGAAATGGGAGACAGAGTGATTGGGGAGAAAAAAAAAAAAAAAAAAAAAAAAAAGACAAAAAAAAGACAAAAAAAAGACAAAAAAAAAAACAAAAAAAAAAAAAACAAAATTAGTTTTGTAAATTGACATAATTACGTATGAATAAATGTTTACTTATCTAAGCCTCTTCCCTCACCTCAAATTTATCTGAAAATGTGAAAGTATTTTGCTGTAAGATATACAGTTGTTGGAATGTGTTATCACTTTTAATTTTGAACTAAATAACTGCATATATTTCAATTATTTTATAAGACTGTGCTATAAGGGTTTCACTGATCACTGGAATTAAATTCCAATGTTCCAATTTTGAACCTGAACTTCAATCTTTAAATTCATTTCCTCAAAAGAAGGCAACGATTTGGAGAGAAATATTTAATGTTATTATTTATCACGTCAAAGCCCAACTTGAGTGCAAAGACAGTTTCAAAATCAATCTGTCCTATCGTGGCAGTTGACCAGAGCCAAACATTAAGAGTAACAAATAATTTTTTTGTTATTTTAATCAATTCACCACAAGCAAGGTGATAATGTCACTAAGACTAAGGGGCTATTGGGAATGAAAGAGAAGTAAAAGACTCTAGAAAAGAACTGGCACATAATCTTAAACAGGAAAAACAAGGGGTAAACCTCTACACCTGTTCAAAAAATTTGGCTGGAGTGTGAACTGGATGCTTCATCTAAAAAAAAATAAATAAAATAAAATAATAAAAAAAAAAAAAAATAAAAAAATTAAAATGAAAAATAAAAAAAAAAATAAAAAAATAAAAAAAAAAAATAAAATAAAATAATAAAAAAAAATTTTTTTAAATGAAAAATAAAACAAATTATCACAAAAAAAGAGACATACACCTGCTATGATAATTAAAACTGCAGAAAGTATATGTCATTGGATTTAAAAGCTCTGAAAATGCATCACTGATTTTCTTTGAGATGGTGGTGTTAGCTATACAGGTTTTGGTTAATAAAATGATACTGTAATCAAGTGGTCTCAAGTTCAATTCCTCTATGAGATAATGAAATCCATATACTCTGGTTCAAATGGTATCACAAAATATTACCAGTCAAAAAATAATGGATTCCTGAAGATGGTCAGAGAGTAATTGGCCAAAACATTGTCCAAGGATGAAAACAACAGTTCAAATAAATGAAACAAGCCTAGATATATCAACAATTTCTCATTTTAAAAATCGAATAAAGTTATCAAAAAGCAGTACGAGTCTGCCATGATAACCAAATGTCAAAATCACCTGACACTGGAATTAAAGGCTCCTAAAATACACTATTGAAGTCCATTGCAATGGTGGCATAGTCAACAGTGATTTGGTATAATAATAATTGATTAATCAGTGCATTTAGATTCAATTCCTTAAGGATCAATTAAAGCAATTTCTTGAAACTAATTAACTTTTTTAATTAGTCCTTTTCCCTCATTTAATGAAATACAATCTTTTCATGTTTTAACTCCTATTCAATACCATAAAACCAGTTCTTTCCATATTTAGCTTTTAGACAAGCACTGTTAAGATGACTTTTTTTTGGGGGGGGGGATCTCAACCTGTACAAATGAACTACTACCCAATTTATCATACCTGAAAGATCCAAAAAAGACTATATAATTTCTAAAAAAAAAAAAAAATTTTTTTTAAAAATTGCAAATAATTTTAAGAAAACTACTTGGATTTTTTTTTTAATTTAATCTTTCAGTACAGCTATTCTCCACATGTAAAGTTATGTCTATTGAAACTTTCTGTATTAACCCTTTAGCATTCAACATGCTCCCCGCCCACCCTGTCAATATCAGCTCTCAAAGTCTCACTGTGTAACTTTCTGTATTACTTGCAATGATGTCATCATATAACATGGCAGAATATACATGGAGTGGGCTACAGCAGGTTGAACATAGAGAGTCAATATTTATAGGGTAGATTGAACTCTAAAGTGTCATGCAAGGGTCAGTGCTTGCTTTCCAAAAGGTTATCATCATTTTTGCACACTCTGGGAGAAAGTTCCTCACACCAAGACAAAAAGTTCATATAAATATATGTATGCAAATCCTTCATTTTTGAGTTATTAAATTTAAAGAAAGTTCACAGCAGCTGGTGCTGTGTTGCCATGTAGACTAGGTTACATTTGTCATTTGTGTACATTTGTGGTTAGTCTATCTTCAACATTTAACATGTGTAGTAGTGAGTTAACTGCGAAAGAGTCAGTTTAACAATAGCAGGATATTCATACCATGAGCAGGCAAATATGATTTTTACATAAGGCCACATGAGTGGTAATGGATGTGAGGCTGCACAGCTGTATCAGATTGCGTTTCCAGACCAAAAGCAGCTGAGTCATCCAACCATTGCTGTTGTTTATTATTGTGTTGCCAAGACAGGATCCATGGCACCATAAACTATGGATAAAGATCAGCTCGTATGCCTGACCATGAAGAACACATTCTACAGGCTGTTGAAGACAATCCAGGTATCAGCACATGTCCTACATCTCATAGCATGGCAGGTATTTCAAGAACAGCTCCTCTATCCATATCATTTGCAACATGTGCAGAGTCTTTCACCCTCTGATCACCCACCATGAGAGAAGCTTTGCTGATGGTTTATTGCACAAACAGCTGATCCATTTTTTGTCTCTTCAGTCTTGTTTACAGATAAGGCAACATTTGGAGAAGATGAAATAACAAATTTACACAACCAACACTTGTGGGCAGATTGGAATCCCCATAGTACAATACAGGCCAGACACTAGCATCAGTTTATGATTAATGTGTGGGCTGGAATTGTAGGTGACTGTTAAGTCCATATGTTCTCCCAACATGCCTGACAGAAGCTGTCTACAGAGATTTTATTTTGAACACACATCCAGACCTGCTAGAGGATGTATCCCTGCTAATACAAAGACACATGTGGTTCATGCATGTTGGAGCTCCAGCACACATCAATGCACTGGCTGACATCTACCATGAAAGATGGATAGTAACTGAGGACTGGTTGCATGGCTGCATGTTTTGACCTCAATTCTTTGGATTTTTATCTCTGGGGGCCACCTAAAACAATTGGTTTATGCAGCAGACATTAATACTGCAGAAATGTTTCATCAACATGTCATGGGAGCCTGTGAAACCATTCAACACCATGGGGAAGTATATCAACGAGTCAACCAGTCAATGATCTGACAGGTGCATGTATGTGTGTAGAAGCAAGCAGAGAACATTTTGAACATTTATTAAAAGTTGCTGTGTTGAGGTACAAAGATGGTCTTTTGGACACACGTTTCTATGGACATTTTACCTTGTTTTGGTGTCAAGAACTCACCCCCAAAGTTTGTGAAAGGAAGACTTAAATTCTGTTTCATCAAATAAGCAATATCTGATGCTCAACTTTTTTTTTGGTGAGGGCATTAACTGTTTTTAACCTTGTAACCTCTATGACCAAAGTAAGCAGATCACATACAAGGTGAAATTTACAGAGTTTATCAATTTTAAAAACATTTAACAGGGGCCTTCAGTGTGACTATTTGCAATCTCGTCATGAGAAAAGGATTTGGTAAAAGATCGTAATTCACCAAATTCAATGCATTATTCTCCTTTGTCTTTCAAACTCAATATACAATAATACATAATTTTGCTATGTTAACATTTCAGAAGTTTTCTCTACCCTATTATAGGTAATATGTTGAAACACTGGTTCTCATATGATCACCAAAGTTAAGCAATGTTGAGCTTGGGTTGTATCTGGATGGGTGACTGCTTGGAAGTATGGGTGGCATAATGGATAATTAGAAATCAAAGAGCTAAGTTCCAATTTCAGTTGCATTCATTATATTTACTTACACCCTTGAAAAGGTATGAATCCACTTCTTCTCCCCAGCTATGGATTAATTATTAGAAATTGTATCTGTAAGATTCATTATCGCCAAGAAATTGATAAGCCATAAAAAATGAATTAATCTACTCTAAGAATATTGCCTAAATTCCTTTACAAAATATTTTTAAATATTTTCTTATATTGACAAGTGTTTTTTTTTTCATTTTATACTCTTAAACGTGGACCAACAATTAACCAAGTGTAATCAATTGCAGTACCTACTCAATTGGTACCAATGATTCCCATATCAAAGTTTCATAATGTAATGCAAAAAAGACTTCAAATAATTTTAGCAAAACAAAAAAAAAAATCTATATAGAATATATATATATATATATATATATATATATATATATATATATATAGATGAGGGTGTTCCAGAAGTCTTGGGCACATTTCAAGTCTTCATATCTGCTGAATAATGAATGGTAGTAAGATGAAATTGGTACCATTTTAAAGCTAAATTCATTAAATTTTTTTGTAGTGCGAATGATTTTTTCAGCTCCAGTAATGCTGTTCACTCAACCAGAAAAGGTGTTTTGCATCATTGAATTTTCAAAAACTGAATCATGGACACTTGTTTAACGTGCATTTCACACAAAATTCCAAAAATAGGCACCAGAAATGAAGTCCATATTGAGATGGCATGGTAAATTCATGAAGGATGGGTGCCTGTGCCCAGCTAAGAAAACGGGGCGCCCTTCAACTTCAGATGATACGGCTGAGTGAGTTTGAACTGCTTTCAAGCATAAACCCTGGGAATCAATCAGAAAATCCAGTAATGAACTTCAGCTTCCTACAACAACTGTTTGGCATGTCTTAAAAAGACGACTGCACATGACACCTTACCAGATACAGTTAACCCAACAGTTGTAGGACACTGATAAACCAGCTCATCGTGACTTTTGCATTGCAAGAGAAGTTGGAAGATGATGGATTTAATGTGTGCCATGTGAGCAACGGTGCTCACATTGAACATCTTTGAATATTCCATGAAAAACTTGAGATTAAATTCTTTCAAAAAATGTTTTGTTTTTTTTTTGTTTTTTTTAAGCTTTTCACCCCAAGCAAGGCAGGAAGC